>JAHWFO010040189.1:284132-356430 GCA_023313115.1 Rhysida immarginata
CACATATACAGGGTGTTCGGAAAATGTAGTGAAAAAATCAATCGCGGCCTCCACGAGAATTGAGCCCAGGCTGTTTTCACCAGAAGCCAACGCGCTACCGCTGCACCACTTTAAGCTGTTAACTGTAGTTGCAATAATATAAGTATTTCTACTTAATCTGAATCGGTAAAAAACTTAATGGTTTTCTTTCTCTGCAAATTTTGAGAAGTACGTCGAATGGCTTTGCATGAGAGCTTAATTTGAAGTATTCTACTTGTACAATTTTTTTCATCAAAATCGGTGAGTTAGAGTACTTGGAATCTCCTTGTAAGTTAAATATTCTACTATAATGCGCATCTTATATAATGCGATTCCACTTTTAGAGCCCAAAAAAACAGTAAAAATTTTATCCTTTTGTACAATGCAGTCCCCATTTTTGACTTGTCGCGAGAAATAAAATAGGCAAGAATATACAGAAAAAGAAAAAAGAAAGGGAGGGGGAAAAAAACCTCTTTATTTTACTATTGCTATTACCAGTCACTGCTTTTCAGGTCATAAAAAGTGGAAAACATCATGAGTTCGTTACAGAAAAGTGAAAAATGTTTATAAAGTTCCATTGCAGGGAAGAGGGAGAATGGCTTATTGATAGTCTCTGATAACACTTCCTAGAAAGAAAGCCTATGCACTGAAAATGTATGACCATAGGTAGTCATAATTTAGGGCTTATTATTGGTAGAAATAGGATTAACAATGCCTTTTTATGATGTAATTATGTATGAATTTTCAGGGCACAGGCTTTCCTTTAAGATGTTCATTAATTTATTCAAAATGGCGGCACGTGAAGTGAGCTGTCTTTCCAACTTTTTAGTTTCCTTATTTTATTTAGTGATATTTATAAATATCCAACATTTTTTATAGGCGATTACTGTTAACAATAATAAATATATATTAATTTAATAAAATTTAAGTGGGAAAATTAAGGGGAGAATGGCAGTGTTCGTTAATTTATTCAAAATGGCTGCATGCGAAGTGAGCCAGTTTAAATTTCCATCGAACCTCACATCATAGAAAAACCACAGCCCACGGGGATGGTTGGAGGAGGGCAATATAACTTGTTATATTGATGTGGAACTACGTTTTATGAATTATTTTTCATTATGAAACTACGTTTTTTTTTGAACGAAAGTATACAGGGTTCGTACTCTTGATCAAAGATAAAATTCCATGACTTTTCCAAAACTTTTCAAGGTAATTCAATACATTTTCCAAAACCATAATCTTTAATATTTTTAAGAATAATATATTTACATCATTTATAAATAATCATTAAGAAAACATTAAATCTGTTCAAAAAACACTTTTTCCAAAACTTTTTTAAAACTTAAGTCAGAAACCATTGATTTTCCAAAATTTTCCAGGCCTGGAATTTTTTTTTCAATTTTCCAGGACTTTCCAAGTTTTCCATGATCCATACGAACCCTGCTATATTTTGTTGATATGGAAAATTATATTAATGATCGAAAATTACGTTTTATTCATCAAAAAAAGCTGTAAATCGATAAAACATAATTAACACTGAAAAAAAACTACACGCAGTAATGCAGATATAATTCATTACCAGCTTTTCCCAGGCCAGACTACTAGAATCGATCGTCGATCCTACTATATACTACCACCTGGTGTCGGAATCCTACAAAAAAATATACAAAAAAAAATTGTAATCTTTTACTAGCGTAGTAAAAGATTGCAATTTTTTTTAATATACAGTATACAGGGTGAGTTTTTTGGAAGTGGCCCGGTGAACAACGTGTAAAAATGAGTATGAAAATAGTTAACAATGATCAAACATTAGTGCAAATAACCTAGAGTAGGTGCTGGAAGTGTACTCCATTGACCTCAGGCACGTGTGAAGGGCTGTCCACATGTTCCTGAAGGCACGGGCAAGGGTTTCCGCTGGAATGGCCTGAATGGCTGCCTGGACGTTTTGTTCAAGGTCGGCGACTGTGCGCAGACTGTTCTGGTAGACCCCAGAGGAAGAGATTGCAGATCGATAGGTCTGGCGGCCGTGAGGGCCAGGGTTGTTCTCTTCCTCGACTGATCACATGTTCGGGTGGGAACACTTCCTATATACGGGCAAGTGTTGCTTGTGCAGAATGGGCTGTTGCACCATCTTGCTGAAAGTAAGCATTGGCACGTTCGTCATCAGTAAGATGTTGTGCATATAACTGTCACTATTCGCAGTTTCATTGAAGAGCACAGGGATGATGTGGCAGGCGGTAACAGCAACCACACCTAATTTTTTGTGGATGCAGTGGAGACTCCATGAATACATGCGGACTGATGGAAGACCAGTGGCGCATGTTCTGCGATTTGATGTAACCGGACACATGGAACCACGCTTCATCCGAGATGAACACAACCATCGTCCAGCACCTCCGGAGCAATGGTGCTCAGGAACCATTCACAAAACTGAACCCTGGGTGGCTTGTCCACATTACGCAACTGATGGACAGTGATCATTTTGAAGGGATGTAAGTGTAAATCCTATTTCATGTTCTTCATTGCACTTGACTGAGACAAACCCAGTTGCTGAGACAGCCGCCATGATGACGTTTTGGGACTGCGTAGCATGTGTTCTTCATCAGCAGCAATGTTTGCCGTCGTACACACCGTCCTTTTGCGCACTTACTTTGCATTCAGTACTGATCCCATTGCATGCCATTTCGCCATTAAGTTTTGCATTGCACTCTTAAGTAGGAGGTTTTGCAGGCACAGCACCAACTTGAAACTTAATTTTAAACTCATCTGCACACGGGTCCCATGTCGTGCATAGTGCTCTACCACAAAAATGCGCTCTTGCAGAGATACAGTAGAACCTCCGTACAGCGAAACTCAACGGACCGGCAAAATCATTTGGCTATATAGATATTTCGTTGCATGGAGGTGGTGTTAAAACTTGCATAATTTTGATGTATAAATTGCTGATAATTGCATTTATATATGTATATATTTTAAATTTAGTATTTATATATAAAAATTTAGTGTTTTATATTAATTTGAATGCTTCTTAACATTAAGAGCAAAACTTTTTCGATACTGCCTATCTAAAGTCATCTAGGCCGCCATTGCTGAAAATTTTGTTTGGATCGCGATTATTTTTTCTGAAAAATTAAAATTTGAAAGCAGAACGAGTCGAAAATAATATTGTAATACGTATTTTACAGAAAAATACCGATAGAACGTTTCCATAAGCATGTATATTAAGGCCGACGAGTGTTTTTTCGTCGGCATCGGTAAAATTACATTTCACAAAAATGTTTATGGGCTTAAACTTTCAATAAAATAAATTTATAAATCTGAACAAATATTAAAGTTTTTAATATAAAAAATCTTCCGAGTTTCGAAAGCTTTTATAGTAGTTCTTGTGCCGATTCTCTTAGAAAATAAATTTTTAACATGCTTGCACATTTAAACGTCTGAGCAGGCCGCCATTATGGCTGTGCAGTGCATCATGGGTAGTTTGGTGCGATAACATTCTCGAGATCTCTTCGTAATTTTGCCGATAAAATAGGCCTAATGCCATAGCCTTATGAAAAATTTACAACAGGACTAAACACTTCCTCATACGTTTCACCCTTTTCTTGTTTATAGACTTGGGCTACTAGACGTGCCTTATACCTAATAATTTCATTTTGTTCATTCTTTTTTTACAGTATACACCTATCTATTTCCTAATATTTTAATATTAGGTGGTTTTTCTACAAGCTGCCATACATTCCTATCTAACATAGTGTCGATCTCTTCTTCCATGGCCTTTTGCCATTCATTTTTTGAGAATGACGTAATTGCTTCTTTATAACTTTTTGGAATAATGACTTCTACATGACATGCTTCTAAATCAACATTTGCATCATTATGACTGTTATATAAATTAACATTTTCATTTACAAGACTAATATAATCATTTTTACCGCTAAAATTAAAAAATTCACATTTATAATCTATACCATGCGAAGAGCAATATTTTTGTGCATCATTATATGATCTTAATCTCATACTGGTACCTTCAATGCCATAATATATATCTGTTTTAGAACCATCAGGTCTAGAAACGGCAGTTCTAATCAATTAAAACTGTTAAATGGAAGAGATTCCATTTCATGTTTCGTAGGGACACTTTCTATTTGTTCATCATCATCAGTTTCCGATTCTTCTGAAACTTGAGGAATATATTTTATCAATTTATAATTTTTAGTAGGACCCAGTATCGCTTCCTTGCTACCTTCATTCTCATTTATGGTTTCTTTTAACAGCTTTTTGATTCGGCATCCATATTCGATACCCTTTCGTTTTCATTGCATATCCTATCATTATTCCCTTTTCCGTTCTCATTTGCAATTTGTTCCTTAATTGTTTGGGAACACCTACATAAGCTGTGCAACCGAAACTTTTAAGATGATTGACTGACGGCTTCTTTCCTGAAAATAGCTGAAAAGGAGTCTTGGTTTGTCCTTGGTGGCAAACACGATTATATACATAAGTAAAACACAAAACAGCTTCTGCCCAGAACTCATTATCTAGTCCACTATCGTTGAGCATAGCTTTTACAGCATTCAATGCTGTGTAATTAAAAGGTTCACTAACCCCATTTTGTTCAGGTGTTTGTCCTTTCAGCATGTATTCCCTGTTCATCTAAACATTTACTAAAAGCATCATGTATAAATTCCATCCCATTGTCCGTTCTAATATTCATCACTTTCAAATTTATAAATCTTTCAGCTCGAGTCTGATATCTAGTAAAGCATGTAAAAACATCTGACTTTTTCTTTAAGGGGTATACAGTCACTTTCCTAGAGTAATCATCAACCATAGTTAGAAAATATCTACATCCACCTACTGAAACACAAGGAAGAGGACCACAAACATCCATATGTATAAGCTGTAATGGTTTATCTGACTTAATTTTAGAAATTGACTTAAATAACCTATGCCTGGTCTTTGCAAACTTACAAGATTCACAATCTAAATGTGTGTTCTTAAAACTAGGTAACCCTCTAACACAGTCTAGTTGACTTGCATTAACTATATATTTGTTATTTATATGGCAAAAGCGTCGATGGCCATATTTCTAGGCCTTCTTGCGAGGTCATTAATCCTATAGGTGTTTTAACTATCTCATTTATATTATAAAAATTAGGTTTACAATAAAACAGACCATTTAACTTAAATGCATAAAATAATTTATGTCCACGCCTGCTATATACAGTAATTTTTCCTTTGTGACCCACAAATTTAGCTCCTCCTTTGTCTAGACATGGACCTGATACAAAATTTCGCCTAAGCTTAGGGCTGTACATAACATTACTCAGAGGAACATCTTGCCTTACCCATTCTATAGTTCCCACTCCTTCAATGGGACTAGTGATTTTACCTATAGCCTGAGACATATTTGTGTTACTGACCACTTTATATGAACTAAACAAGTTGAAGTTGTTATAAAAACGGATAGATGTGGCAGTGTCAAAGACCCAAGATTCTTTATCGTTTACATAATTTTCCTGATTAATAAAGGCTTCAGTTAAAAATGATTTATCAAATGTCTTTTCCACAAAAGTCTTATCTATTGACTTGAAATGACATTGGGAAGCTAGATGACCAAATTTCTGACTTTTAAAACATGGTCCTAACTTATATTTCATCAACTTAAAAGATTTGGCAACATCTCGTTTTTTCTGTATAGTAGTTTTTACCTTGTATGCATGATGCACTTCTTTTGCTAAGTCAATACAGTGGTCGCCACTTAATGTGGCCACCCGCTTTCTATGGCCACTTCAGCTCGGTCCGGAATTTTCTAACTGTTTCCTATGTAACAAATTTTCGCTTAATGTGGCTACACTTCGCTTAATATGGCCACTCTTTTTCAGATGGAGTTCACGAATTCTACATTTTCATTTCATCTTACTCCGGATAAAAGAGCACCACGCTTATAATATCCACTTTTCACCCGCCTTCACACATTTACAACGCCGACGAGACAGGAATTTATTTCAGGGACTTACCAGATAGCGCCTATGTTGCTAATGATCAACTTAGAAATGGGAAAGGATTTAAAACAGCCAAAGATCGCATCACTGCCCTTATTTATTGCAACTTGGAGGGACAGAGAGAAAAACTCATCATTGGAAAGTCAAAATCTCCACGCTGCTTCAAAAATGTAAAAACTTTCCAAACTCTTTACGAATCGTTTACCAATGCATGGATGACATCAGAGATCTGGATTAATTGACTAGCTCAATGGAACAAGCATCTTAGAAGCGAAGACAAAAAAATTGTTCTTTTAATTGACAACTGCAGCACCCATGCTCACGTTCCTGATGACCTATCCCACATAGAAATCATACGGCTTCCACCCAACACAACTTCAATAATGCAGCCATGTAATTTGGGCATCATAAGGACAATGAAGGCCTATTTTAGTCACGAGATGCGCCATAGGATCATAGAAATGCTCGAGGACAGTAATGACCGACTCCTAGCAAATGAAGTTGTTAAAAAAATAAATTTGCTTGATGCTATGCACATGCTTTGTGTTGCTTGGTCAAAAGTGTCACCAACAGCCATCAATAACTGCTGGAAAAAGGCTGGTTTTAAGTTAGAAAATGAAGAGGTGTGTGAAGACTTGAGGGTGAGGCTTTTTATTTTATTTTTGCCTTAATTTGCTTACTGTACTGCATGGATTGTACTGTATTTTTGCTTCACTTTCAGGTCCTTCTCTACCTTTGGGATTAAGTGATGATATCTTCCATAACTGGGTAATGATTGACCAAGATGTCCCAATTGTGAAAGAATCAACCAACATGGAAGGAGATGAGGATGCTCTGGCTGATATCATCTCTAACATTCAAAGAGAAAATGAAAACCAAGAAGTTGAAATCAATAACAGCGATGACGATGAGGAATTAGTTAAACCGTCAAATGCAGAAGTTGGAGCAAGCCTGCGCACCATCCAAACAGCTCTTCAAATGAGCGGCTATGAAAAAATGGATGACTATTTAAAAGTTCAAAGCAATGTTCATGATTTTTTAAGAAGGCAATGTTGTCAAACTCATTTTTATAAAAACTCATATCTTATTAGAAGAAAAGTCATCAAATGAGGAGATAAAGTACATGAAAAATTATTAACTGACATTGACACAAAGAACACTCATTCAGAACATCTTAAAGAACAGTAAAAAATCTTAGCAACACAACAAAGGTGTATCATCTCATTATTGAACAAAAGTAAGCAAATACATTATTGGACTTGAGAAAGCAAATACATTATTGGACTTGAGAAAGCAAATACATTATTGGACTTGAGAGAGCAAATACATTATTGGACATGAGAGAGCAAATACATTATTGGACATGACTGTGAAGATGTTATAGTTAACATAAATGATGTTTTCCGGCAGTTTTGCGGAAACTTTGCATGACCCTTAAAATTTGAATTTTGAAAATTTTGAATCATCAACTTTAAGTTTGTTACCATCTGAAGGACCACGCTAGGCACTTATTATCCTACACTTTCCAAACACCCTGTATAAACCTATATTTGATCAATAGCCAATACATATTTTATATTTGCTTCCTATCTTTTTATAGGCAATTTCTGTTACACTTTATACTTTTTGAAAAGATAAATCGATTGCAGATCAGCAAAAAATTATCTGATAAAAACACTGTGGATTTGAGTTTATGGCTTTAAATTAACCAGCCTTTGTTGAATCATTTTCTAACAATGAAATTAATATTTTAAGCCTTCAGAACAATAATTAACCAGTCACATTTTCATTTAGAAATTATTATGAAATGAACATGTTAAAGCTATTGTCGGGCGATTCTACAGCCGACTCTACTCCAAGATGTTGTGATGTCATAGAATGCTCTATCGTGCTACTGGTCAGCATTTCGTTGATAGAGCAATGGCCGCCACCGAAGAAATAACGAGTTATACTCGTTCTTAAAATGAGATTACTATAATTATTTACACATTTCATTAACAAATCTATAAAAGTTTCATTAAATATATAAAAATAATTTAAATAAAAAAAATTATTTAAAAAAATAAAAATAATTAAAAAAAAAAATTAATGCAAGAATTGTTCAGTTTTTAACCAACAGATGGCATCAGATTACAGACATCAGTTTATGCATATTTTCAGATGGCATAAACCTAACCTAACCACTCAGTGCAATTGCTATTTCAAAAGCTGATAGTGATATTTGTTCTGCCTTGCCCTAACGTAATTGTAGGCATAGAAATGTAGGCATTAAATGAGAAGGCTGTCTTAGTTAAACTTTATTATCAGAATAAGGAAAAGTGACAGTGCGGAATTGCGGGCATATCAATGCATGCATGGAAAGAGATGGTAAAGAACTCGTGGCGTGTGCTGCAAAGACAAAAATGATACAACGATTTGAAGCCACAGCTTCTTTTGCTGCACATCCAAGAAGCAATGGAAGCACTGTCTGATATTTCTGCACACTGGGAATGCTGTATGCGAGAAGTGCGACTGATTGACATTTCAAAAAGCAGTGTATGGCAATCACTGCGAATCAAACAGGTCTACAAATTAAAACTGTTTGAGACCAGTTTTATATTTGTCATGTGATTATGAATGTTTCAGTTCTGATGATTTCAAAAATGACATTTTTCCACAATGGAGAATGAAATATTCACATGATTTTGTTCAACAAATGCACATTGCTCAGGAAATGAATTAGAGATACAATTGAAATGAGAGTTTTTTTTAATTACAGAATTTTATATTTTGTTCGGTAGGAACAGGGTGTTTCACCTAAAATCAACCAATAGCTAACTTCTAAAACATAAATATGACAGTATATTCAATGGAAGAATTATTGTAATTTTATGTGTATTCGATTTCCAACACCGACGCCATTTTCAAATATGGAAATCAACTTTGAAGTGTGTAATGGAAACGAAAACATTATTTATATAAAATCAGCGACGGTGGACGTTGTCACAACAAAGAAAAAAACCTAAGAATGAGTTATCTAACAATGGGTTATTTCCCGATTATATAAATGAGTGGGTTCGCTTCTAGTTTATTATAACACTAGTGTGACATATCTGATGTCACACGAGTTCAAATGTATTCCCACACATTTGTGCTCGTTGTTTCTTTATTCACCAGCAAGGTTTTGTACTTGGATTTGGAATTCGCTTATCCAAATCTAGGTATTTGTCTGTTTTGTTAATAGGCTTAAGCATATCTTTTAGTGTTTTGAGCAACTTCGTGACTGTTTTTGATCTTAATTTTCTCACTTAATGATCTGTATGTTAAATTCAGTTCTTTTCGGCCTTTTTGTCTGTCACGAAGTTGTCTCGCCGATTGTAAATTTACATCTTGTTCTTGTTTTGCAGTCAGCGTTTCTTAACTTTCGTTTTCTCGTTCGAGTGGAGGGGGGGAGTTAGAGGCATTCTCCATCTTTTTTTTCTCACGTTGCCTAGGCAACGATTGTTCTTTTGGCAGGATTTCTTTTTGCACTCGAACGGTAGAACTGTGAGTTAAGAGTGCTGATTGGTAGTGGCTCATCACGTGTTTATTGGGACTTTATTTCTATACAAGGAATGGATGATTTTAATCATATGAGATATCCTCTTCATTTTGTTGTGCTCCGTAAAACTCAAGGAGGTTTGCGTTGCGTCCCGTGCGGGAAGTTCAGCCACATGGCCGATCCCGTCGCGTGGACCAACGGCGTGTTAAGCATCGCAGAGCCGTGAACAACAGGCGGCCTGGAGCGTCAACCAACGAGCGTGGCGGAGGGAAGCCAGCGGGCGGCAGTTGTTGCGAGTTGAGAGCGGGAGGACGAGATTTCCACTGGCGGCAACTTCGAGTGTTCTGGTGGCAGGCGGAGGCACTCGCCTGGGCCAGACACGGAGGCACCGGATTCCAGTAATACGACAACGGGTGCAGCACATGAACCCTGTGCACGCCGTCCTGCTCGGCCAGCGTCAAGGAAGGAATATCGTCCATAAGCCTCTTCTCAATGCATCGGTGGCATCGAGGAACCCTTTCGTCATCGCGTCATGTGTGTCGAACTGAACAACTAAACAACAGGTATTTTCGGGAAGACAAGACTCTTTTCTAAAATTACGCATGTTGAATCAGCGAACTATCTTTTGGACATTCATTCCAAAAGTGAACTTTTTAACTTTAAATTAAATGAATGTGGGGGGAATGAGTGATGAGTCACAGATTTGAATGTTGCCATTTTGAAATGTTTGTAATCTATTGCTACTTTTAATTTCTTCCTTTTAACTAACACTCTAATCCTTTGACTTTGATTTTCATTTTTATATATGAATAAAGTTTGTTGTTTATTAATAAAGCTTGAACGTTATTAATTCAGTTTGATGTTGCTTAAATTAAGTATTGGTTCGGTGCATAAGAGTGTCGTAACGGGGTATCTACTTTAATTAATTCATAACGAACATTTGGGGTTATTGCAAAACACAACGCAGGTTTTATTTGATGATTCATACACTATACGATCCGGAAAATATGGTAAGCATTATAAACTATTACCAGGTTTACTGACAGTTGTGGATCTTGTATTTGTCTTTTAATTAAGCAAGTGCAAGCTCTCTCTCTCTCTTGTGTTGTACTCAATTAACATAAGACATTCTGTCAATTGGGTGCCGATTTACATGTTACTCATGCACTTCAGAGTACACACAGGAGAAGATCTGTCACACTAGCAGAGGACCCGGTGTTGCCTGGGATAATTACACTTGTAGGTAAACAGAACAACTTCATAAAAGTTAAATTATAACTCCAAATAGGTTAAATAATAACTCAATCAATTCAACACATAGCAAAGGGGCTATACATTCTACGAAAAATCCGAAAAACTTGAATTCTAGGTGATATACCGGGACTTTATTTAAACTCTTCTTGACTTGCCTATGATTAAAACGATGTCCATCTTCACCACCAGGGAACATCACTGGATATTTTGGACCCACCTTTTTCTTATCCTTGACGTAGATGCTCGTATACTCTCTTGCTCTATACGAAACTCCTGTTGTTCAGATGTTTCCAACGCCTGTATAGCCTTTCTGTTTTAGCTGCAGAGTTTCTCTGACCAATACTCGTTCTTTCTCTTCCCTTTCCAGACACAAATTTTTTCCAGTAGTCTGGACGTTTGATAGGGAGCTCAAGGGAGACACGAGTGACTCAGTCACCTCCTCAACAGATGCGGCCTTATTTATGTCCCGTCACTGCATCATCATTTTATGCTGATTATTAATAATTCTTGGAAACAAACATTCAATCATCGCATTATTAGCATCTCAGTTACCAAAATATTTACATTCACACAGAATATAGTCAAAATGTTTGGATACGCTATGCTACCAAATAAGCTAGGTGATAACCCAGCGTGGCTCGGACTCTTTTTTTGATTAAATTTTGCAATATCTTAAAATGGATGGACCTATCCAAGTATGCCACTGCTAGCCTAAATAATTTCTTAGTCACGTAATCTTACTTTAGATGTACATTTGATGTTGCAATTCACACTATGCTCTCGATGTCTTGAAGCAAAACTTGGCCATTCATCACTTTGTGTAGTCTAGCGGTTGCCAATTCTTCTATTGGCATGCTTACCATTTGCTCAATGCAGCACGGAGCTACAGGACTCCTTCCTCCGTCGTCTTTCCATCTTTTTAATTCTTAATTTTTATATTCATTATATTTAAGTATTAGCATTCACATTATAAAACTCTTATTGGCTTTTTATTCAAAATTTACATTGGCAAATAGTTAAATAGTACTGCAATATTTTTTAATCATTAAATCATTTTTTTGATCATTAATTGGTTGAGGAAGAAATTTGTTAATTCATCCAAATATTTAAAGTCTCTCAAGAAACTGATTTTATTTGTTAATTTTTATTTTGGCATTGGAGGATAGAGCTGTGAGGAAGACCTTTGCAGATAACATATCTTCGAGTTTCAAAGAACTACCCAGTGATCGTGGTACTGTTGAAGAGGAGTGGTAGTTGTTTAAAACTGCTGTGATTACTTCGGCTGCGTTGTGCTGTGGTCGTAAGCGGCTGAGTGTGGTGCAAGGCGGTGAGAAAAGGACTGCGTGGTGGAACGGGGAAGTCAAAGAAGCTGTCAAGGCAAAGAAGGAAGCCTATTTGCTATGGCTTGCAAATAAGTCAACTTCGAGCCGAGTGCGGTACACTGAGGCGCGAAAAGCAGCAGCAAAGACAGTATCAACAGCTAAAGCCAAGGCCTGGGAGAAGTTCGGGGGAAATTGGAGGCAGATTATTGTTAAGCGAACAAGGCATTCTCGCAGACCGTGCATCGTCTCTCCGTTGAATAAAGTCTCTTTCATCGCAAACTATTAAGAGTTCATATGGGAGGCTTCTGAAAACAGAGGAGAGCGTATTGCATAGGTGGAAGGAATACTTTGCATCTCTTCTTAATCCGGTGACAACAACAACTGAGGCATACGAGGTGCACCTTGGAGCGGAGAATAGTCACGGTAGTATCACTGAAACAGAAGTCAGATGGGCAATTAAGTCCCTGAAAGCTGGCAAAGCTGCAGGTGATGATGAAATCCAGTCAGAGATGTTAAAGGCCTTAAATCAGGATGGTATCCTGTGGCTGACTCGAGTGTGTCAGGTTGCTTGGATATCTGAACAGGCCCCTAAGCAATGGCAAACAGGAATTGTGATCCCTATCTTCAAAATGGGAGATCAGAGAGATTGCAACAACTATCGAGGCATCTCTTTGCTCAGCATTCCTGGGAAAGTGTACGCTAAGTGTCTGGAGAAGAGAAGTCGGGAAATAGTCGACTCTAAACTGTCGGGGGAGCAGTGTGGTTTCCGACCTGGCCGAAGCACGACAGATCACATCTTTGCTCTAAGGCAAATCTTTGAGAAATCCTGGGAGTATGCAAAAGAGGTCTACACTTGCTTTGTGGACCTAGAAAAAGCATATGACAGAGTTCCTCGGGAGAAGCTCTGGCAAGTGCTGCAAGAGTATGGAGTGGATGGGCAATTACTGGTTGCTATCATGTCTCTGTACGAAAGCTCTGAGATGTGTGTCCGGATAAATGGCATTAAGTCAAGACCGTTCACCGTGGGTGTTGGACTCTGCCAAGGGTGCGTATTGTCGCCCCTCTTGTTCATTATCTTTATGGACTGGATAGACAGGGGCAGCCGAGGCGATGAGCGTATTTGTGTGGGCGACTGCCTGGTGGAGAGGTTGCTCTTTGCTGACGACTTTGTCCTCCTGGGGTCTTCTCACATGAACCTTCAGCATGCACTAGACCGGTTTGCAGCCAAATGTGAAGAAGCTGGAATGAAGATCAGTGTGGCTAAAACCGAGGTTCTGGTCCTTTCAAGACAGCCTGCTCAGTGAGCTCTCCATGTTAGGGGAGCCTCATTGAGACAGGTGGAGAAATTCAAGTATCCCAAGATTGCATTCGCGAGTGATGGACGGCAGGAGAAAGAATTGGATGCGCGGATCGGTGCAGCAAGCTGTGTCAGACGTGAACTGTGGCGATCCGTGGTAACGAAACGCGAGCTGGGTAACAAAGCCAAGCTCTCAGTCTTCAAATCTATCTTTGTCCCCATTCTCACTGATGGTCATGAGGCTTGGGTAATGACAGAAAGAGTGCGATCGCAGGTATAAGCGGCCGAAATGAGATTTCTGAGAGGTGTGGCAGGTGTTACCCTACTAGATAGAGTGTACAGCAGCACAATAAGGGAATCATTAGGTGTTGAGCCGCTACTTCTCCGCATTGAGAGATCTCAGTTGCGCTGGTATGGCCACGTGATACGGATGCCGCAAACTAGTCTTCCTAGGCAATTGTTATTTTCCAAGCCAGGGGGTAAGAGACCAAGGGGTCGGCCTAGAACCAGGTGGCTAGACTACATGGAGAATCTGGGTTCTAGTCGCTTGGATATTACCAGGGAGGACATGCGCCTGATGGCGGAAGATCACGATAGCTGGAGATCCTCCATAGGGCTGCTGCCCCTGCGACCCTAACGGATAAGCGGGTTTGAAAAGTACCGTAAATATTCTACTATAACGTGACTTCTTGTATAACGCGACTCCACTTTTTCGGCCCAAAAAAATCGGCAAAAATCCTATCCTCTTGTATAACGCGACCCCCATTTTCGACTCCTCGCGAGAAATAAAATGTACGAACTTATACAGAAAAAAAAATCGATGTTGTTAGATGTTGGCGACGAGTAATTCGAATAAAAAGTGAATTAATACATTGTATAATGAACTGGACATTATATGCAATGTAATTAATGTATAATACACGGCAAATTCGTCTGAATGTCATCAGCACAGAAAGCGACTTCGACAAAAGCAACTGCCTCAACTTCGAGGCAGTCTGGAAGTTTATAGCCCTACATTGATAGGGAAAGCTTTCTCACTCGCACATCGACAAAAAAACACAACAGTACATAAATAAAAAGACAAGTAATCTTTATTCAGTTTAATATTTTCACTACATAATATTTTCTTGTAGGCTTTGGTTCGAGGCAGTTTGGAAGTAGGCCTATTTATCAATGTTTGGGAGAAGTTATTATCGATGTTGTTAACGATGTAGTTATTATCGACGATCGGCCGCAGTCGTCGGAGGGCTGATTTTTATCCTCTAGTATAACGCGACCCAGCAAATTTAGATGCTTTTTTGGCCAAAAAAATTCGCGTTATAGTAGAATATTTACGGTAAGTAATTAAGTAAGTAAGTAAACTAGGCTTGTTATTCCATCAATCAAGACAATTTAAAACTATTTAATTCTTCTGAAGGAAAAATAATCTGTATATTGAAAAATGCTATAGCCTAATAACTCTCATAGTTTAATTAAAGTGAACCTTCAGTCAAAAAATTTTTTTTGATGTTTTATACATATAAGTCTAAAAACACTAGTCCGCATGGAGAAAATTTAATATCTACCTTTATTTATTAATAAACAGCATTTTTAGACAAAAAATTATAGCCCATGGAGGCTGCCATCTTTCCCCGAATTCGCAAAGGAACACGGGAATTATGTGACGTCAGGTATGGCCTGCGCAAAACAAGGCTAACTATAGATGAGAACGCGCAGCTGTAGCAGGCAATCCAGCTTTAACGAGGTTGAGCAGAGGCAGCAGTAGGAAGAAATGGAAGCCAAACCAGAGAAACCGTTTACATTGTGTCCTGAGGCGTGGGTGGGGTGGAGCCAGAAGGCACCTTCAGCAACAATAAATACCCACGCGAACAGGAGCGGGTTTTTTTGAACTTGCACGGGTGAGATTTTTAGCACAAAAAAATTTTGGAGTGAATAAACAAATACAATTTTTAATTCCTAGAATAATTATAGTATAGCAATAAAGAAAACTTATAAACCAAACTTGGGGCCCCAAAACCATGAACGTGCAATCTATTTAACAATTAAGACTGAATTTAAACATAGAAAGAAATGTATTTTAACAAACCATACATAACACATAGCAAGCTTTAGCTGACACAAGAAACCCATTACTAATCATTGCCTTATCAGCAGTATGTTGTCTTTGCACCATTAACGCAGCAGAGTAATTTCTAGAATGCGTCGTGCTCTCCTTTAATCAAATTTCCACCTTTGGCGTCACAAAGCACACCTAGGATCAGGAACCGGGGAGAGAGCCGTAACCCCGCTGCAACCACTATCATGTGACGCTTATAGCAACAAAACGCTATCAACACACCCTCTGCTCGGTAATATCCGTACAACAGACACATTTATATCGAACGCCAATACTTTAAAACAAGAACTCAACATGTAACAAGCACACTCCCCTTGTTAAGACTATGTTTCCTGTGCTCAGCTAAGCAATGGTATAAACTTATACCAGCACATAGAAATCTATATAGTAAGTTATGTTTAATCATAAATAAATGTTCAAAAAACACTGTTCTTGCTTAAAACTTCCTACATGTATAGTTTATAACGCAAAACACACATTTCCCTAACATTACACTATTTGCCTTCTCATTTAGTCTATATTGAAAGTTAAACAGTTTATTCCGTCTTTGCCATGAACATATACTAATCCATCCAAACGGGTAGAAATTTCCGTTACACTTCTATCGAGTATTTGGCACACAATCCCCATTAAATTAATCAGTTTAGCCAGCCCCGAAAGAAAAGAATCAGAACGCTCTCATTCAGTCCGCAGAACTACTTTTTCGTCGATCTTCTCAACTTAGTTGCGTGAACAAAAGAGCATTCCATACGCACATCTCAGTTGTCGGCTGGAAATGCATCTTTTCCCTTCTTGGACTAGTCGACTCCTGTAAAATGTTTTTACTTCCAACTACATCAATGCAGCCTATAATTTTTATCAATTTTTAATAGGCTTGTGTTTGAAAAACAGCGATTGCAATGTCGCTGCGTGGAGGGGGGGAACGAACGAACGCAACACCGCCGTGAGCTTTACTGCCTAACACATCGATCGGAAACGCGAGACGCTCTCCTAACAAAGGGAAAACACCCGCAACACTGTTGACGGCCGAATTTCCCGAAAAACAGAATTCAACAACAACGATTTTAAGTGATTGTTACCCGATAAATGTTGCAGACATCGGACAACAATCAGCTTTTACAACGGAAGAAAAAAGTAATAATAAATAAAAAAAAAAAAAAAAACACAACAACATTCTATATCAGATGCACAAAATTATTTACCCCACACATCGTCGCAACAAATCACAAACACACACCCACATATTCACAACCTACTACGCCCACAGACGATACGACCACAACATTTACGCAGCTCCATTATCCACTGCCGAAAAAAAACCGAACTCATGAGAAATAATTTCTAAAAAAAAACTATTATCTTTTCCACATCTCAAACAAACACACACTGACACCAGTCACAACATTCTAGTTTGTATGTCGCCTTTAGTTTTACAGTAACAATATTCAACGTTCAGTGGATTATAAATATTAAGAATTACTTACAGTTTTTTCCCTCTGTTTTTGTAAAATTTAATTAATATACCGACAACTGGGTAAAGGTTAACAGTAATCTATTTTATCATTCGCGTGTTAAGCCTAATGCGATCAAGTTCGGCGATGTATTTTAACCTCGTTCCTTTTATATTGTGGCATGGCGCTGTGCGTTTGCGGAATCGGACTCCTCGCACTTTCAAGTACGTTGTAAATTCATCGGCGACAAACTGGGGACCATTATCGGAGACCACGGTGGTTGGTATTCCGTGTCTCGCGAACAGCTCATCCAGTATATCGATGGTGGCTGTCGCGGTCGTCGACGAAGTTACCTTGGCTCCCACCCACTTGCTGTACGCGTCCACTATTATCAGAAGCATTTTTCCCGACACTGGTCCGGCATAATCCACATGGATTCTTTCCCATGGGCCCTTGGGATGCTCCCAATGGTGGGTTCGAAACTGAGGAGGTGCGCTGGAAGTCGTTGCACGTTCTGACGGTGCGTTCGATGTCGGCGTTGATACCGGGCCAGTATACGAACGAGCGGGCAAGGCCTTTCATCTTGCCCATCCCTAGATGGCCGGTGTGGAGGTCATCTAGGACTGGTTGCCGTAGTGGTGCTGGAATCACTACTCGATGTTCATAGAGTAGACAACCAGCGCTCGTTGTATATCTGTCTTCGGGTGCTTTGAAACCAGAGTGGCTTAGATCCCGGCCTCGAGCTAGCTCCTGGACAATTCGACCCAGTCTTGGATCGCTTCATGTGGCTTTGGCGATGTCCTCTGGCCGGATGGGTAACTGGCTCATTTGGTGGATCACAAATCCCTCAAATCCATCTTCCTCTTCTTCTTCCACCCTGTTAATTGACGTAATGCGGGAGCAATAGTCGGCGTTTGAATGGTCCTTTGTTGGCTTATATGTAATGGCATAATTAAAATTACTAAGATATTCTGCGTAATTGGCCATGCGACTAATGCACAGGGTTGGGAGAGATTCATGTGGATGAAATATTTGAGTTAGTGGCTTGTAGTTTGTGACCAACTCAAATTTCCTCGCGTACAGATAGTTAAAAAATTTTTTAACAGCCCATACGATGGCAAGGGCTTCTTTATCTATCTGGGGATAGCGCCGTTCCGTTTCCGAAAGAGACCGGCTGGCATAGGCTATGGGTCTTTCTTGACAGTTGGCTAGTCTGTGACTTAACACGGCCCCTAATCCGAAGCTACTTGCATCTGTGGCGAGAATGACTGGGAGAGTGGGGTCATATTGGGCGAGGACCTGCGGCGAGATGAGGGTGGTCTTGAGTGGCATTTCTCGGAGTGGCTTTGCTTTATGGGAAAGATTAGGAATAAAGGCGCTGTAGTAGGTTGCCTTCCCCAGGAAGAGCTGCAACTCCTCGGAAGACGATGGCATGGGGGCTTTTTGTATGGCAATGTTATGTTCATTTGACTTATGGAGCCATTCTTATTAATAATATGTCCCAAACAGTTTAGTGACGTGGCTGCGAGAATACACTTTTTGCGGTTAAGATGGAATCCATGGTGGTCCAATCGACGTAGCGTTTGGCTTAACGCTTCCACTAGCTATCAAACGTCGGGGCAAATACAATGATGTCGTCAAAAAAATTGACCACATTTTCTGCTTCTCGGAACACCTCCCCCATCCGACGTTGCCACAACGCTGGTGTATTTGCGGCACCATAGACGGCTCTAGTTGGTCTCACCAGTCCGTGGGTCGGCGTGTTCAGAGTCGGCACCTCCCGGAATTTGGCGTCGATTGGTAAGTGGGTGTATGCATCTGTGATGTCAAGGTGAGCAAACCACCCAGCCCCTCTCATTTTGTTAAATATGTCTTCTATTTTAGGTATTGGGTACTCATCTACGATCATCTGTTTGCTTATAGTTTCCAGTGATTCACAGCGCACCGTTCTTTTTAACCGCTACGTGGGCTGGCGAAGCCCACTCGGAAAAAATCGACTCGTTCGTAAAAGCAAGCTTTGATTTTTTCCTCGATGTCGGCAGCATATTGTTCTCGTAGAGCAAGTGGGACATCCCTTGCTCTAGCAAAGACAGGGGTGGCATCTGGCACAAGATGGACTGAAGCTGGTGGCCCTCTCAGTTTCCCTGCTGTGGTTTGAAAGACGTGATCGAATTCTCTCACTACACAGTCCAGTTGGTATTGTTGTCCCTCGGTTAAGAGTCCCTTGTCTGAATTTTCTTGGATGGCTTGAATGGGTGCGAACAATTTGTCGAATTGGATCTCGTGGACAAAATTGCCGATCCATTTGCGACCCATTAATCCCATAGAATTTCCTTCTACCACATATAGATCTATATTACGGCTGGAGCTGCCAATGGTCACTTGCACTCTTACTTTCCCGAGGCAACGCACCTAGTGACCAGTGTAACTTCGGAATTGACGGTCAGTCTTCTGCAGGCGTATTTGTGGTTTTATTTTACGCAAACACGTGACACCGAGGATACCACAGGGTGCCCCCGTGTCGACATCCATCTGCAGATGATTGCCGTCAATCGTAACGTCTATCAAGTTTGTGTGGGAAGCTGCCCGTTTTGGAGACGAAATCTGGTTCAATGACTGTACCCGGTCTATTGGAACTGGCGTTTCATTGGGTGAGGTACGACATGTACCTTTAGCCTTTGTACGACAGGCTCTGGCAATATGTCCCGTCATCTGGCAGGAGTAGCAGGTTGCGGTTTTGAAACGACAGGTGTCTGCCCAATACAGACCACCACACCTGCCACACGGTTGCTTCGGCACAGTTTTGGCTCTGTTGCTGGAATGGCGACTTGTTGCGGAACGATTGCGCTCGTTGCTCGCACTAGCTCGTAGAGGCTTCTTCTGTCGACTCCTCCCACGATGGTTAGATTGTTACTTGGGGCTTCATAACCAAGTTTGTTCGTGGCCTGGGGTGCTGGTTGGCTTACAGCCTTCCTGATGGCCCATGTGACTTCCAGACTTTGGGCAATGGCGTATGCCTTATCAAAATCATCTGGCTGTTTGGCGATGATCTCGTCACGTGTCTCGGGGGTGCGAAGACCATGGAGGAATTGCTCTATTAGCATACGGTCTAAAAAGTCACCATATTGGCAGTGTGCTGCTGAACTTTTACGAAGGCGGAGTGCAAACTGGGCCACTGTTTCTTCTGGATGCTGAATGACAGTCCGGAATTTAATACTCTACATATTTGTTTCGCGGACGATCGAAATGGCCGGTCAATATTATTTTAAGTTCATCATAGGGAATTGCCTCCGGTTCTTTTGGGCTTGCCAGGATTTTAAGTACACCGTTTAGTTCCGCGCCCATGTGCACTCGTGCATAGGCGGCATACTGGGTAGGGGGAATATTCGAGAGCTGTAACGCCCGCTCAAACCTCTTGAAATATTCCCCGACGGACGTCTCCTCATCCATTCGGAACGGCGGCATGGTAAATGGAGGAGGCAGTGGCGAGGCTAGATCCGCAGCATGCTCTGCCATTTTAAAAGTGGCCTGGCGCAAAATACTATGGAGTAAGTATTCAAATGACTTGTCATTCATGTGATATTGCACAGTTGATATTGCGCAGTTGAGAGAGTGACACTGGTGTACATGGTAATCGTTTGTGTGAACTGATGAAAATGGTGTTATCTACTGTTTTTGTGGTAGAGCAGTATGCATGGCATGGGTCATGGAAATAGTGTGCAGATGAGTTTAAAATTAGGTTTCAAGTTGGTGCTGTGCCTGCAAAACCTCATGTTAAGAGTGTAATGCAAAATTTAATTGCAAAATGGCATGCAACGGAATCAGTACTGAATGCAAAGAAAGTGTGCAAAAGGATGGTCCGTACGACCATTGCTGCTGCTGAAGAACACATGCTACGCAGTCCCAAAATGCCATCACGGCGGCTGTCTCAGCAAATGGGTTTGTCTCAGTCAAGTGCAATGAAGATAATGAAACAGGATTTACACTTACACCCCTTCAAAATGACCACTGTGCGTCAGTTGCATGATGTGGACAAGCCAGCCAGGGTTGAGTTTTGTGAATGGTTCCTGAGCACCATTGTTCCGGAGGTGCTGGAGGATGGTTGTGTGTTCATCTCAGATGAAAGGTGGTTCCATCTGTCCGGTTAATGTCAATTCACAGAACATGCGCCACTAGTCTTCTATCAATATGCATGTGTTCATGGAGTCTCCACTGCATCCACAAAAAATTGAGTGTGGTTGCTGTCACCGTCTGCCGCATCATCCCTGTGTTCTTCATTTAAACTGTGAATAGTGACAGTTATGTTCACAAAATCTTCAACGTGACTGCAGTACAACTTATTGATGAAGAGCGTGCCAATGCTTACTTTCAGCAAGATGGTGCAACAGCCCATTCTGCACATGTAACACGTGCTTGTATTCAGGAAATGTTCCCACCCGAACATGTGATCAGTCGAGGAACTGAACAGCCCTCGCCATCACGGTTGCCAGACATATCGATACTGCGATTTCTTCCTCTGGGGTGCACTGAAAGGAGTGGTCTACCAGAACAATCCGCGCACAGTCGCCGACCTTCAACAAAACGTCCAGGCAGCCATTCAGGCCATTCCAGTGGAAACCCTTGCTCTTGCCTTCAGGAATATGTGGACACGCCTTCACACGTGCCTCGAGATCAATGGAGGACACTTCCAGCACCTACTCTAGGTTATTTGCACTGATCTTTGATCACTTATCTCTTTTCATTCTCATTTTTACACGTTGTTCACCAAGCCACTTTTAAAAAACTCACCTTGTACTTAATTAAAGTCTACATCTTATAGATGCATTATTTACGGATCACTTCATACCCCACATTCTATCACAAAGATATCTTGAGGCCTGGTAATTGCATAGTTTAATTCTGGCAATCATCTGTTGTTCGCCTTATTTTTTTTCCCCCCCCCCCCCCCCCACTTGATCGAGAATATCCCCTATCCATGCTGCCTAGGCTATGGAGTCGCTCAGCACGTGATTGACATAAACATGGAACTTCCTGCGTGTGAGTGAGTAGAGGAAACAGGAGCGAAGAACTCAGATTGGCTCTGGTCTCTTTCTGCACATTATGATGTGGATTCATATTTAAGGAATTGTCAGAACTTCTCTCTTAGGCCCTTGGCTCACTCGTAGCTCTCTTAATAGCTCTCTCACCATGCTGCCTCTTATTTATCTGTCACTCTTATCTGCAGATAATGAACTATCCTGCTAATGGCCTGTTACCTCTGGCCCTCAAATGAGCTCAATAGCGATAGCAATTGATACCAAGGAGTGTAAAATGTGTCAGAAGCAAGGGACGCACTTAAAAGACATGATCGAGCACTATACGATTATTTACTGGGAGGTATTTTTTTGTTAAACAATAAGAAAGAGGTGGAATTATCTATCTTTTTGTTTGCATGGAGATCTTGTTACTTCTCTCTTACTGCTGAATTGCTGATCATTACTGGCTCACTTGATATACCGTATGTAAGAGTGGTCTCTAAGGTAAAGAAATGGAGCAGTTCACTCTTGAGATCAGGTGTGAGAACAGCTCTATTACCATATCCCATACGACGAAGTGCAGTTTCAGATGAAGAGCAGGTTTGGAGATCTTAGGCTAAGATGTGCTATAATTTGCTGCACTGTTGCCCTTCTGTTCTCCTTGCAATTCTGGACTGCCTCGGTTTCGCCTGACAGTTTGCAGTCTTTAAAATGTTGCACGCTTAGATCCAGTTTTTTTAGCTGCCAGACTAGTCTTTTAACGCACACTTTAACAGTTGCTCTTGATCATTTCATGAATCTGACAGTTTCGCTGATAGTTGCACCTTGGATCCAAGCTGTTACAATCATCGCACTTTCAATGTGCTGCCAAATCGTGTTGTTTAACCATAACTTTACAAACCAATCAATCCATGCCAGCCCGCATGGGCCTGAGCTGACTTCAGCTTATGTCCAACAAGACAATCCATGCGTGGCCGACTCCAGAGTAGTTGGACTCGCTAGAGATGTTAGGGGAATCAGACATCAAACAGTTTGTCAGAGAGAAAACCACTATTTAATGCAAACTTCAAAATACAACAATATAAGGTATGCAATTGGGGCCCCACTTTAACATAAATCGAACTCAATGCAAATAACAAACGAATTATACAAGAATAACGGTATAAAGGTACTCTTTAAAGAATTAACACTAGTAAACTATGCAATTAGACCTAACGTTAAATATTCATTAAGACTACCATGTCTAGGCCACTGGGCACAACCCTTATCATAATCAAGGTATAGTATCACAAGGTTATATTGTGACTGGTGTCAGTGTGTGTTTTTGGCTGTGTAGTGAATTTTGTAAGTTTTTTTGTTTTTTCTTGTGTCGTTTGGTGCGTTGTCTGTCGTTTATGCTAATTTTAGTGTTGTGGGTTGTTTGGTATGAAAGTTGTCGGCGTGGTTCCGGTTGTGTGTAGTAGTTTACGTGTTGTGCGGTGGTGTTCATTTGTGTTCATTTGGTAATGGCTTGTGTATCAATTTTTTTAGCATTAGTTTTTCTTATTGTCAGATCATACGTTTTAATGGCAATTTTAAGTTTTGGGAAGCTGCAACAATCGCTGGTAATGATCTTACTTAACCTTTGTTGTTGCAGCTTTTCCTGAAATTCAGCCGTCAACAAAGGTTATGGGTGTAAGCTTTTGTTGAGAGAGAGCGATCGTTCTTAGCAACAGAGTGTCATGCAGTGAAGCCGCTCGGCTGCGTTAGTTCTACCCCCTCCCCCCTCCATTTTAGCGATGTTCGATGAAATTGAACTAGCATCTAATTCACAGGATGAAATGGTCTATTTTATTTGTTAACGGCCTACGATGGCTACAAAATAATTATTCCTGTCGTGTTTTTCCATGGAGCCGACAAATGACCAGAGTGAAACTCTTGTGAGCTGTGCTTTTGGAATGCTGCGAATTGATGTTCTTTTGTCACCTTGTCTTAATTGAAAGGCTTGACCAAGTTCAGAACTCGGCAGTGATTCTGCACAAGAAACGGTGAGATCATTCCTGTTTATTTTCCCTGCTAATAGAGAACTGCATGTGTTTGAGGAGATCGAGTTAAATCCGAAACGGAACAGAATTGTTTTCCTCTGCCAGTTGTCAATTGGTTCCTCAGCGATTTTGTGCGACGCTCATTAATGCTTTTCAAAGTGCTGTCATGAAACGAACACGTATGAACAGTGTTAATCATAGTTTTTTTTTTCATGGGTCATTATGCTCCTATTCCATTTGTGCAGAACTGATGTACGTGTTCCTGCCGGATCAAGTGACCCTTGAAATAGAGCATTTGTTATTTTTTTGTTTAAACGCCCTCTATTATTTTCTGGTGCTACCCGGCTGGTTGCCTGGAAGTTGTGAGGCTGAGCTGTGCACATGAGGCTGTAGTTGGAGCAGCATCTTAAACATGCAAATCAGTGGTTCGTTAAAACTGTTTTTTGATGCAGTGTGGTCAGCCCACATATATCATGTGTAGTAGCTCTGAGAGGGCCTAGAGGGTGCATTGCTGTGCATGTTGTAGTCGTTAGAGCATCAATCGTTGGTAATTTAGGGGTTACTGCTCTGCCCGCCCGGCCCCCCCCCCAGCCTGTGATGATGCGATATTAGAAGACACAGAGTTGGGATTCTTCAAAGTAGAGCATGGCGCCTTCCTGTGGCCCCTCTATTCGGTCTAAGGCTCAGGAGCGTTGTTGTGGCTGTGGCAGTTGTCAGCCTCTGTAATTGAACATTTATTGCTGCTTGCTTATGTTTGCTAGTCATGCAAAACAGCTCAGGTGCCAGCAAAAGCAAATTATAGCATCAGAACCGACACAAGGGATTTGGTTAGTCTAGTCAGCGGTTGGGTGTCAACCGGTGGTTAATTATTTTTCTTAGAGTTTAATGTTTAATACACTTGAGCCCACTTATTACGAACTCTCATACTACGAAATCCCGTTTAGTACGAAATTATTCTCTAGCCCGACCACCTCGATGTAATTTACATATAAAATTGACCCGATAATACGAACATTATTTTATGAAAATACGGTTATTACGAAAAAATTTTGGCAATTTTTTTGTGTAAAAAAAGGTTTTTCTAAATAAAACAAGAGTTTTTTTTCGTGAAAATAAGGTGTCGAAATCTCAGATTTGAAAAAAAAATTTGGTCTCCCCCCCCCCCCTCCTCCTGACAGAAGAGCGGCCGTTGAAAACCTCTCAGTTTTAAGCTTAAGTACAAGATCAGCAATTTTCCATAATAAACATGTAAAAATGGTCACATCCTTTATTTTTAAACAAATATTTTTAATATTATAGTTCAAAATTTGTTTATTAACGTAAGAAATTACGCAGAAATTAACTTTTTTAAGAACTTCCACTGCCATTGCTATCCCAGAAGCCATTGCCAACTATGTCGTCGGGCCCTGGAGAACAATGTGATCGGACGAAAACGTGAAGAGATCGTTTGAATTTCATATTGTGAAACTTTACAAAAGCCACAAATATGGATAATTTGTTTTTATAAGTTAAGCAATTTACGGTGATAATTTTTTGACTTAATAAACGTTAGAAATTTTGATAGGCGATGTCAGAAAAACTAACATCGATGTTTAATCAGCAACCAAAAGTCGTAATTGTTAAACTGCAAAACATCAACTTTTTGTAATTTCTAAGTCCATATATTATTTGGAAATAATAAATATCCTAGTATACACTGAGTTAGCAAAACTCATGGGATAATTACTTAATATCTGGTCGGGCCACCTCTGGCCCTGTGGAGTGCAGCAATACGGTGTGGTAGTGAGTCTGCAAGTCCCTGGCACACTTCTGGAGGCAGTTGACACCAAATAGTCTGCAGAGCCAAAGATAGTTGCTGCCCGTTTGTGGGCGGATGATCCAGTGCCCGGAGCCTGACTTCAACAGCATCCCAGATATGCTCGATGGGATTCATGTCAGGGCTCCAGGCTGGCCAGCTCAGTCGTTGGACCTCTCCTGCATGCTCCTCGAACTATTCGCGAACGACATTGGAGCGATGTGGTGGAGCATTGTCATCTTGAAAGACTGCTACGTCGTCAGGGTGTTGAAATGTCAAAAACGGGTGCAGATGGTCTCCGATGAGTTGACGATACCGTGGACCATTCAACGTTTGGTCCAGGATAACCAGAGGGGCCCATTCCAAACCAGGAAAATGCACCCCAGACCATCACTGACGCCCCATCACCCTGCACCACCACCTGTTGGCAGGATCCATCAGGATCCATCGTTTCGTGAGGTCTGCGCCACACACGGTGCCTCCCATCAGCGTGGTACAGTTGATATCGTGACTCATCTGACCATATGACGTTACGCCACTGTTGCAGAGTCCAGCCAAGATGGTTGCTGGCAAATGCACGCCGGAGTGTCCGATGACGCTGGGTAAGCATTGGCACCCGTGTAGGGCGATGGCTGCCAAACCCGAGGGCATGCAGATTCCGACGGATTGTCCACCTAGAAACGTTTCTAGTGCGGCCAGTATTGAACTGGTCTGTGATTTGCTGCACTGTTGCACTCCTGTCTCTCTGAATCATTCGTCCCAGGTGTCGCCGGTCACGATCATTCAGGGCAGCTGGACGCCTGGTATGGTGCCCGTTGTGGACTGTGATGCCTTCATCCAGCCATTCCCGATACACCCTGGAGACAGTTGAGCGGGGAAAGCCAAATTCCTGCACCACTGCCGAAATGGAACATCCCATGCGTCGGGCACCTACTATCATACCCCGTTCAAAACACGTCAACTCGTGACGACGTGCCATTTCTAATTAATCACTTATCCAAGCTCTTCCCACAACGTCTAATGGTCCATTCCCAGAATCCGTTACCCCTGTGAATTCGTGAGCCATGCCCATCAATCAATGTGCCTGCTATCTCAGTGTATATATGTGTTCCTTCATTACAACACATTAACGTAAACAGTTATTCAATATCAATAGATAATGATTTCAAAAGGGTTTAAGAAAATCGAAATGAAACATCGATGGTGCAAAAGCATTGAAAATTCGATGGCCAAAACTTTTTGAACATCGATACTTTCGGCTACTCCATTTCAGCCATGCATTACTAATAAATTTAATCGAGGCACGCAAACAAAAATTTTCCTAAGAAATTGAGCATGCAAACGTGCAGCTTTTTTTCTTTTTTGTGTATTTTCTTAAAGGATACGTGCGCATACCGTATTGAATGAATTAAGATCGTTTTTGATGAATTAAGATGATGCTTTGGAAGAATTGCTAAATTACTTTTATAAATGGAACGATTATGTAAGCAAAAATTTAATTGTTAAGATTAAGCAAACTATGATAAGAGATTATTTTGTTAATGATAACCATGATAACACAGAATAACAATAAAAGAGAAATTGTCTATTTTTTGTCTTTCTCGGATATTACGAAACTCTGATATTACGAAAAGATTTTTGGTTCCGTAGGATTTCGTATTAAACGGGTTAGAGTGCATATGTTTTATGGGGCCCCAGATTATTTATGCATATCTACTTGTATTTTAAATTTCAATTGAATAAAATGTTTATTCATTTTGAAGCATACGTCTGCTCCTTGTCCAGATCACACCTCCCCTCGCAAGTCTACAACAACCCGCTCCTGCTGCGCGTGGATGTGCATTGTTGGAGGGTACCTTTTGGCACCCCCACCCACGTGCTCAGGGCACATTTGGTGCCCGAAAAGGGACTTGCTAATCTGGAATTCTGGATTAGGGGTGGTCAAGGAGCAGGTGGATGTGCATTGTCCATTGTTGCTGTGTATTAGACTTGAGTGTTCGGTTTAACGGTCAGCATGCTTGATGACAGCTGCTGGAGAAATGGGAAAGGGGTACAGGAGCGAATGATGGAAGTGTGTGCCCCTATTGAAGGCCTCAATGTGGGAGACCAGAGTGTCAATGAGGCAAGTGAAATAAGAGTTCGGAGAGTTGTTCAGGAATGATGTGGCTTGTGTGCAGGGGGTGAATGACTTCCAAGCGGAATACAAGGTGGAAAAGTCGCACCCGGTATTCGTGTGCCAATACAAGGTGCCGTTCATGTACCAGGAAGCGTACAGGGTCAAGATTTTGGAGCTTGAGCAAGCAGGCATAATCGAGGCCAGTATTAGCCCCTGGAATTCACCTCTCCATGTGGTCCCAAAAAAGAATGGCGAGGTCAGGTTGACCTTGGACCTGCGACAGGTGAACCTGCGCACCAGCCCAGTGGACTTCCCTGCCCCAATCATCCAGGATATTCTGGAGAAGTTATGGGGCATAGATTCTTTTTGGTACTCAACTTGAATAATGGTCATTTTAAAATTCGTTAGTCGAGTGCCTTAACGAATGCTATGCCTTCCAGACCCCCTGGGGCAAGTTTCAATTGACGAGGCTGCCTCAGGGAGGGAAAAACTCCCATATATTTCAACAATATGTTGTTACCACCTTGTGGGAAAAGATAGGGGGGGGGGGGGAGGTCCATACATTCCTGGACGACATTTCGTGTTGACCAGGACATTCCAGGAACATCTGGAGGTGCTTAGATGGGTGTTCGGCCGATTTCGTGACAAGGGTCTGATTATCAAACCTTCTAAATGCCAATTCTGCCTGCCTGAGGTGCACTATCTTGGGCATCTGATCTCTGCAGAAGGGTCTAGACCTGACCCGAGGAGCGTTTCGGCCTTGCAGCAGTTGAGGGAACCCCGCAACGTGAAAGAAGTGCGGAGTATCATAGGCTCTCTGAACTTTTATCGACCCTTCTTGCGGGATCTGTCGGACACCCTAGCACCCATCACGAATTTGACGAAAAAGGAGTAAAATTCTATTGGAGCCCTGAGTGCCAGCGAGCCTTAGAGCAGGTGAAACAAACTCCATCAAATGCACCGGTGCTCCGTTCACCTGACTACTGCCTGCCATTTGTTCTGGTTAATGACACATCAGAGCGCACAATTGGGGCAGTCCTCCAACAGGAAGTGGAAGGAGTTATGTACCCAATCGCATTTTTTAGCCAAAAGTTGAAAGGGACTCAATTAAACTACGCCACGATTGAGAAAGAAGCGTTGGCAATCGTACGGGCCGTGACGCATTTCCGTCACATCATATTGGGATTCCCGACCAAGGTGATAACTGACCATCAGCCACTGGTGCTCTTAAACCAAATGCGGGACACAAATCAGTGACTGTTGGACTAGTCGTTACAGCTGGAAGAATTCCAGCTGTCGTTTCATCATCTGTCAGGAAAGCTCAATGTGGTGGCGGATTTGCTGCCGTGGCAGTGCGATAATGTGGTTGTATTGGGAGGCAACGAAGAGTGGCTGGAGGAAGTCAAGAGCGCTCGGGCACAGGACACCACTATAGTTGATCCAGGGAAAGTTGGAGTAGGCGTGGCTCAGCGTTGATATCGATTAATCATGTCAGGCAATCGAGGCGCATGGAATTATGGGTTCTCTTCATTATCTACACGGGCGTCAATCCATTCACAACGTGCAGTGATCAGCGATCATTAATGGCTATTTAATCTACAATACCTAACACTTTTGGAAATCGAGGACAAACTCTTCATAATCAAGCTAGGGAGATTGTGTGGAATAATTTCCTATTTTAAGCTTATAGATTCTGTTAAAAGCACTTCAGCATTAATAGAGGAAACATCTAAAGCAACACAAGTTTCGTTGACGTCCGTTCGAAGAATCGTTCAGAACGTAACTAGGCCTACTTCGGAGACTGAAGCAAGCATGCCGAACCCTTCACCTTTTTCAGCGCCTGGGAAGAAGAGGGTAAGGGAGTCACATGTAAAAATTTTGGGTGAATTTAAACTTTCAGCAACATTTGCCCGTACAACTGAAATACATCAAGAAGGAGATTATCCTATGATTACAAATGTTTTTTCAACAAGTTTAAAAAGAGGATTGGATAATGCGAGTCAAGATCTTCCTTCGCAGTCATCATGCATGAAAAACTGCATATGAAATTCAGAAAAATCGACAATCGTAAATTCTATATTGAACGTACGCGCAACACCGATATTTATGACAGAGAGGCTACAAGTGCTACGTTAAAGACTAACTCATTAAAAGGAAAAACGAAAGAGGCCAGAACCTTTGTTTTTAAATTTTTATTGAAATAATTCTAGTTAATAAATATTTAATTGCGATTCCCTTTTAAACTTCTTTTAATTCTAATTCATTAAAAAAAATAACAAAAGGAGTGAAAGATTTATTAAAGAATAAAATAATGTCGATATATTAACTTCAATTTTAACGCTTACAGTTTTAAATAAAATAAAAAAAAAAATAAAAATAAAATCTTATTTAAACATCTATAATTTATAATAACATGATGGGATACAGCTTTCTTTAAGTGTATTATCAAATTTATTTCTTTTAAATTTAATATGCAGTGTAAGTAATTTCACTACGAAATAAAAACTAAAAATATCAATAAAACGCTTCACACAAGAACTGTAAACCAGGATGATTAATCACATGATCAAACCTTTATCTGATTGGCCAATTCAAAATTCCTAAGCTCCGCCCACTCCATTTTTCCCTGGATGAACTATGGTGGATGTGTTTACGCTACAACAATGACAACAATCACATCACATCGCCCAGGGAATCTGTTGTAGTGCCAGGAAATCCAACAGAAGGGCAAAACTTATTAACATAATAAATTACAATGGGCTCGATTACCGATCTTCTCTCTCAGTAGCCCAACATATCCCTTTCGATCACCGCGCATTGCTGGAGCACCATCAGTTGTGATGGATACCAGTTTCTCCAACATCAAACCTAAACAGTTAGTGCCTCCTTCACTGCCTGCAAAATGTCTTCACCTTTCGTTGTACCTTTCATAGGCATAAGATCTAAAAATTCTTCCGTTACATTTAAGTCGTTGTCAACACAACGCAGATACAAGACCAACTGTGCAGTATCAGATACATCAGTGGATTCATTGATTGCGATTGAAAATGCTACGAAAGTTTTCGCTTTTTCCCTCAAGTGTAAGTACACGCCTTCAGCCATGTCAGAAATCCTTTGCGAAATTGTGTTGCGGGATAATGAAAGTTTTTGGTATGCCGGAACATCCAAAGGGCTCAACAGTCTGGCGACATCTATCAAACAGGTCTTAATGAATTCTCCATCAGAGAACTATTTCCCAGATCATGCAATGTTAAATGTCACTTTATAACTGGCTCGAAAACAGTTCTGGCTCATTTCCCTGTCGCAAATAAACAACGATTTCCATATTAGATATAAGCAAAGGATGTATTTAAAAAAAATTAGTTAAACACGCATCACTTTAATACAGATGGGGATGAATAGCAGCCTACCTTGTTACCACATTCACCATCGTGCTGTGCTAACTTCAATTCATTCAGTTTGGACTGCTGACCTTCACCTTCCAAGTTTTCAAATTCTCCTTTATGGAAAATGTAATGCCGCTCAATGGTGTATTTTCTTTTTCCCGATAGGACACGATTGCATATTAAGCATTTAGAATCCGATCCGTGGACAATGAAAAAAAAAAAAAACACTGGTTCTCCCACTCCGGTTTAAATACTGGTTCAGTGATTTTATGCTTTTTCAGAATGTGCGCCATGTTAGGCAAGACGAAAAACAAATAAGTATTAGTAGCAAAAGAAATAATTCCTCATTTAATGGAATCGTCCCCTTAATTCTGGCAACACTGCATAGGAAAACTAACCCACTCCCCTCCTGAGTTTTGGACTCTCTCCTCCGCTTTGCCAGTTTGTTTGTCCACGAGCATTTTATGTTGCACGCGGGTGACGTGCAAGATTTGGACGGCCCAGACTTGGCGTAACGTGCACATTCACATATACATACACCCCCCCCCCCTTTTTTACGGTTCAGGTTTGGTCACGGTTTGGAAACCACCTCCCCCTGTCAAGCGAACGTATTCTGTCAATTACCCAAAGGACTGCATGGTGGAACGGTGAAATCCATGAAGCTGCAAAGCAAAGGCAGCTTCTATGGCTTGCAAATGATTCACCTTCGAGTCAAGAGCGCGGAACTGATGTGCGAACAGCACTAGCAAATGCAGTAAAAGCATACAGCTAAAGCCAAGGCCTGGAAGAAGCTTCAGGGGAAATTGGAGGCAGATTATTGTTAAGCGAACAAGGCATTCTCGCAGACCGTGCATAGTCTCTCCGTTGAATAAAGTCTCTTTCATCGCAAACTATTAAAAAGTTCAGATGTGAAGCTTCTAAAAAAGGAAGAGAGTGTATTGCATAGGTGGAAGGCATATTATGCATCTCTTCTTAATTTGGTAACAGCAGCAACTGAGGCATACGAGGTGCACCTTGGAGTGGTGAATAGTTATGGTAATATTTACTGAATAAGAAGTCAGATGGGCAATTAAGTTCCTAAAGACTGGCAAAGCTGCAGCTGAGGATGAAATCCGGTCTGAGATGTTAAAGGCCTTAAATCAGGATGGTATCCAGTGACTGGCTCTGTGTCAGGTTGCTTGGATATCTGATCAAGCCCCAAAGTAATGGCAGACAGGAATTGTGGTACCTATCTTTGAAAAAAGAAATCTGAGATTGCTACAACTATCAAGGCATCTCTTTGCTCAGGATTCCTGAGAAGGAGTCTGAAGAGAAGTCGAAAATATTCGACTTCAAACAGTCGAGGGAACAATATGGTTTCAGGCTTGGTCGAAATACAACGGATAACATCTTTGATCTAAGGCAAATGTTTGAGAAATCCTGGGAGTATGCAAAAGATGTGTACGCTTGCTATGTGAACCTGGAAAAAGCAATATGACAGAGTTCCTCAGCAAAATCTCAGGAGTGCTGCAAGAGTACGGGGTGGATGGATAATTACTGGTTGCTATCATGTCTCTGTACGAAATCATGTCTTCGAGATGTTTGTCCAGATAAATGACATTAAGGGGAGACAACCACAAAAAAGGTCAAATTTTGATCTAATTGTCCAAACTTTTTGAAATTTGGCACACAGCTGAGGCAGGCTCCAATTAGATTCTGTACCAAGTTTCATAATGATATTCAAATTTATATGTAAGATATATGCAATATGTAAAAATTCATATTAATTTCGAATTAAAAATGAGTTTATAAACATTACAAAACCAATAAACTAAAATTGAAGAAAGACATTATTATCCATGTTTTAGTACGTAACAGAAAGAAAATTAAAATATTCTTGTCAGAAAATGTGAAAAAAATCATAATGTAGTATTGTGCATTTTTTTCAAAAAATTTGCTCTCTATAACTATTTTATAATTTTTTTTAAAAATTAACTAGGACTTTATTCATAATTTTCTCTTTGTCTTGTACTTTTAATATTGTTTTTTTTATAAATGAAAAAAAGTTGATTAGGATCTGACAGTCAGTTGTTTTGGAAAATCAAAACAAAAATTCGATGCAGCAAAAAAAAAAAACAAAAGCTGAGAAAAACACAAATTTATATTAAAGTGTCAACTGGAGCCGAAAAGCTTTTCAGTTTTCTTTCGCTACTAGCGGTGGCCTCAAAACTTGTTGAAGGCAGAGTAAAATTTATAATCAATAAAATCTATAAAATGAAAAAATTGTTTCACAATATTTCCTTCAGTAAAAAAAAAATTTAAACGAACACCATGGTGGTGTCTAACACTATGGTAAATACAGTAGGTTCCAAAAAAGTTAGACCACCCTCAGAAAGCTGTCACTCAACATTTTATTTTGCAACATTACGATGGAGCTTTTACAAATAGGAAAAAAAATATATACATACAACGAAAGAGCACCCGCTTCTTTAGTGTCTCACTAAAGATCAAGCGTCTGTAGACAAGGAAACAGTAAATAAACAAGATTAAAATTACGTCACACATTCCATAAAACGTAGACCACCACGTCAAAGGTGACAAAATTCTTAGACCACTTACATTTGTCATCCTAAGGGGACCGTATGTCTACACCTAAATAGATTGCAGAGTGGTAGGTATCGTAATTTGCATATTATTCTATTGCGTGATAAAGAATTTTAAGCAAGGAAAATATACATTACAACAATTTCACTGATAAAACAGCTGGTCATAATGCTTAAGGGGAAAGCACTATCAGAAGATATGCGACAACTCATTGTTGATAACCACAAGTCGGGGTTATCAGAGAGGGAAATAAGTCAGGATCTACATGTAAGCAAAACAACCGTGCACGAAATTATCCAACGGTATTCACAAACAGGATCAGTTACTCCAGGAGTGTCATCAGGTCGGCCCTCGAAAAACATCTAAAAGTGATGATAGGACCCTTAAAGTGATTGTGAGCAAAAATCGTCGTGACAATGCTCACGAACTAACCAAACAATGGAATGATGATACTGACTAGAATGTTTCTGCAGCTACTACTCGTCGCCAGATCAGAGAGGTGCACTACAGATTTTATGCCGCACGTGTCAAACCCTTCTTGACAAAACGCTTAGACTGGGCACATGAATATGGTCAATGGCCTCTGCATATGTGGAACATGATTATTTGGTCAGACGAATCGCGTTTCGAACTTTCAATGAGCGAGAACAGTCGTTATGTCATTCGAGGAAAGCGAGATGCTGCAACTCCGATGTTGATGAATCACTCTATGAACTTACCTCAGAGCGTTCTGGTATGGGGATGTATGAATGCGAAGGGAGTAGGAAGGCTGGCTTTTATCGACGGGACAATGGATTCCACTCGTTACATCAACATTCTCGAAAACAGTCTTCTTTCCTCAATAGAAGAACTGCGTCCAGACAGTGACATCATCTTTCAGCAAGATGGGGCGACTTGTCACACAAGCAAGACCACAAAGCAATGGCTTGAAAACAAGCAAATTGACCTTCTTCCATGGCCATCTTAGAGTCCTGATCTATCACCCATTGAAAACATCTGGGGTTTAATGAAGAAACGCCTACGTAAAAGAAGACCTAGGACCATTGATGGGCTAAAGGCTGCTCTACAAGAAATCTGGAATGCTATCACCCCTGAGGAGTGTCAGGAGCTTGTTTCCACAATGCCCAAGCATTTAACAGCTGTTGTCAAGGCAAAAGGGGATGCTACGAAATATAATGGTAAGTGGTCTAAGAATTTTGTCACCTTTGACGTGGTGGTCTACGTTTTATGGAATGTTTGACGTGTATTTAATCTTGTTTATTTACTGTTTCCTTGTCTACAGATGCTTGATCTTTAGTGAGACACTAAAGAAGCGGTTGCTCTTTCGTTGTATGTATTTATTTTTTTGCTATTTGTAAAAACTCCATCGTAATGTTGCAAAATAAAATGTTGAGTGACAGCTTTCTGAGGGTGGTCTAACTTTTTTGGAACCTACTGTACAACAGCTAAGATTCGCATATTTTTTTCCTTCTCTTTTCGAGCTACAGCTAGTTGCTTACTAGTTGCAACTACCTCTACTAAGGCTTTTTGTTCCAAATTTGTGTGTGGAATTAGTTTTTCATGGGGGCATTTTTATAAAAAAAAATGTAAAAAGTCGCCCTTCTTGCTCATTATCTTTTTGGACTAGATAAACAGGGGCAGCCAAGAATATGAATGTGTTGGTATTAAAGTAATTATTAAAGACTCTTATCAATATATTTTTTGAACATTTTGCTACATTCTCATTAAGTTTCAAAGTGTTAGATGGCACGATTATACAGGTGCAAACATTTAATTACACCTAAATTAATATAACATACCTTAAATATGAGCTTCTGTGCAGTACTGCCATCTACCACAATGAAACTAACAACAGCAAGATATTGGTCAACAGCTTTCTGTACATTAAAGCAAAAATGTCCCCAAATATTTTGATCACACGTAAAATAGGCGATCGTTGCCAAGTTTTTTTCAAATATACAAAGGTAGAAAAGTACACTCATTTTCTTAAACTTCAGAACAACTTGAAGGAGTTAAGCTACAACTTTGCATTTTTCAAATTATGCAAATCAAACACTACCACAGAAATGATTAGCATTGCAAGATCTACACCAATCACATCAAGCAAAGTTACAGTTCTTGGTCAGTTATGAAGAAGGATACCTCGTTGTTGAGTAAGGGTGTGACGCCGGAAACTACAGGGCGATCCAAAATTCAGGTAACATTTTAAAATTCAATTACTCGCACACAAATGCAGATAAAAAGATCCAGTTTGCACAAAAACTATTGAAATGAAGTATGATTGTTTTCCAGGAAAAAAAAAACAACAGTAATGCCAGAATTGTTCGATTTTTGACCACACATAGCATCAGGTTACAGACATCAGTTTTTGCATGTTTTCAGACAGTATAGAATCAGCACTCACTGCAAACGCTATTTTGGAAGCAGATGGTAATAGTTGTTCCGTCTCACCGTAAAGAGATTGTAGGCATAGAAATGCAGTCATTAATCAAGAAAGCCCTTTTAGTTGAACTTTATTATCAGAATAAGGAAAGTGCAAGTGTGGCATTGCAGGCAAATCGACGCATGCATGGAATGCGAGATGGTAAAGGAGGTATGACGTGTGCTACAGTGACAAAAATGATAAAACTATTTGAAGCCACTGCTTCTTTGGCTGCACATCCAAGAAGTGACCAGCCCTCACAAACCACTGCTGTCGTCCAGAGACTTGAACAGACAGTGCAAGCACTGTCAGAGATTTCTGCACACAGGAAATGCAGTGCGCAAGAGGTGTCCCCACAGATTGGCATTTCGTACGGCAGTGTATAGCAATCACTATGGATTATCCTTATGTGATTTCCGTACAAGATGCAACATAATCACAAACTGACACATAACGACTTCATCACTTGCCAAGATTTCGCTAATTGGGTATTCAATAAAATGGAGCAATAGCACGACTGGCTTTTCACTGTGCTTTGGACTGATGAAGTGCATTTCACACTTTCACACAGTGTTAACACACTCAATTGCAGTGTGTAGAGTAGGGAAAAACCCACATGCATTTGTTGAACAACCCCTACATCAGCCAAAAGTTACAGTCTGGTGCCACTTCACCTTTGATTTCATAATTGGTGCATTTTTCTTCAAGGAAATCACAGGAACTGTTCTAAAAACAGTTATCCTCACTATGTAGCACCGTTACGGACCAGCATCATTCCAGAATTGCAAACACGACAAGCATGGCATATAGTCACCTTTATGCAAGATGGAGCACCATGCTGCACCACATTTTGGGAAGAATTGTGTGCTCAGTCGATACCAATGATGTGAATAAAAGAACTGGATTGTGCGCGTGAAGCTATCTCCCATTCAGCTGTGCGTACAAGAGTTTCCCCGACAAAAGTAGTCGAGCGATCTGAATTGTGGGAGAAAAACCCCTTTGCCCACATGTGGGATAGTGATAGCTACCCGATTTGAAGGTAATATTAGCAGAAAATTAAATTATTTTGTCACACAATTATTACAATAACAAAATACTGGTTTGTACTAATGCTTATCTTTCATGACATGAAAATTGTTTATTTAAATAATATTTTATTTTTTTCGATCACTATAATTCAGTAAACTTTATTCGCAAGTTTTCTGAAAAAATTTAGAATTTAAGTTTTGTAGGTAAATTTTTTGTGATAACGTGATAATACATCGTGGAAAAAATAATTCATGCTTAGTAGTACAGTGGAGTCCCAATTATCCAACACAAACAAGCGGATAGCGTATCGGATAACCGAAAATGTCGGATAAAACGGAACTTAAAGAAACCCTTAATTCTTCAATTATTGAATTATATATTATTTGTCAGGATATATTATGTATAATTGGAACATAAATGTTTCAGATGATTTACATTCTACTCAATTAACGAAAAAATTAATTACCATGTTTTTAAATTTTAGATTTAAAACTTATTCAAAACTACTTTATCAAATGAAGCGAAACAAAACCAAGTATGAATGAGAAAAATTGACAAAAATTATAACATTTACCAATATGTAAATTACTTCAATTTATTTTGTTTAAATAAAAAATATTAATTTAGATTCATTTTATTAGATTATTGTATAATTATAAAAGGAAATTAACTCGCAACAGGCTCATAGAAATTAGAGTCCAAACTCGAGATCACGCCAAAAATTATTAAATTATATAATTACATTTTTTTATCTCTCTCTGCATCTCTATTTGTGGCAAGGATGGGTTAATTCAATCATACTTTGCTAATTATTTATTGAATTGATGACAATACTAAAAGTCAAATAAGTAATACCAGATTGCTAAATTAAAATCAAAAAAATTTAAAAATTTAATAAAGGGGTCATAATTTTTTCAAGATTATATAGCATATAAATTTTTTTATTAATCTTAATAATTGAATACACAAATTTATTGGAATAATCATTTCGTAGCGGGTAGATGGTGGGTAATTCAAATAAAGAAGTAATTAATTCTTTAAACGGGTTGAACTACTTATTAAAATAAATAGATTGCAATAAATGACAATTTAAAAACAGTAAATGAAAGATAGGCGAATGAAGCGAAACAAAACCAGATAGGCGAAGAATAATACTTGCCATTATTCTGTTATTAATATTTTCTGCTGATATTATCTGCCAATAATATGGAAAATGTGGGGGTGCCGTGGGCTAGGAGGATTTCACAGAGCAAGCCAGCTCTGGAAGTTAAGCTCCGCCTAACATGGCTAGTAACTGGATGGGTGACCCCATTCAGTGAAGAGAGTTCTTACTCCTCCCCCTATGCTACGGAGGGCACATTAAGCCGTCGGTCCCAGATGCTACGACCGCCAACTTGTAGCATTCGTCAAAAGCAGGCAGATGTCCTGCAGTGGATAAATACAGGCAGAGTATTTATCCTTTTTTTTTATCCTAATATGGAAAACATTATATTCTGAGTACACATTGTATGCTTCTCCCTCCCACATTTCAGATCACTCGCTTACATTTTCAGGGAAAACCCTTGTACGCTCGATCCTCACTCGCACGCAATCCAGCTCTTTTATTCACATCATTGGTTGATACTTTCCGACTGCATGGCTACACTGAGCTGACGCCTTGTGACTTTTGGCTATGGGGATACCTAAAGGTAAAAACAACACCGAAAGATTCCATCTGACAACGTGTCTGCTATACCGAGAGGTACTTAATGAAGTGAACCGTGTGGTGTCTCATCTGACGGCTGTGTTGCTGAATGACAGACAACACACTGAACATTTGTAAGCCCATAGATAATCCAGCATCTTACAGTCTCAAAATGTGCATAAAATGATGTCTGTAACCTGATAATGCCATCTGTTGGTCAAAAACAGAAAAATTTTAGCATTAATTTTTTTTTTTTTTTTTTCGTGGAAAAAATATCCAATTTATTTCAATCGTTTCTGTGCAAACAGAATCTTTTTATCTGTATTTGCGTGCGAATTATTGAGTTTTACAGTTTTTCCTGAATGTTGGGTCACTCCGTAATTGCGATCACAAGCAACAAAAAAGAAGCAAAGGTTCACATTTGCGATTTGCATGAAATGCAAGAATCAAATTCCTTGCAACTAATAGTGGCGTTATCCTAGTACTGTTATAGAAACCAAAGAGCTCCCACAATCTTGCTAGACCAATATGGCAGCTCCTTACTGTAGCTCATGTTATGCGAAAGAAAGGACATGTAAAAAAATCTTTAGAATTATGGGCACAATAATGACTATGAAGCACTGAGAGCAATTGAAAAAACCAGAAAAATAAGTTAGAATGTTTAAGAAATAAGTTGAAGGTGTTCATTCTATTCTTTTTAACAACAAGCTGTCAGCAATGACATATTCACTTCAGCATATATTTAAATTTTAGTGACAAGTATTTTTTTAATATAAGATAGATAAATCTTTAGTCTATTTAAATATGCTTACAAATGTCCTCATAGCCTATAAAAAAAAACTTGCAATTACTATTTAAATTATTTAAACTTTTAGTAGAATTTTAATAAAATTTGAAACAATTTTGAAACCCTGACTCCCAAACAAAAGAGATCGGCATCTTCACACCATGTGACTAATCCCTTGAACAATAGAGGCAGAGCCCTGAATAAAGCATGTGGATCCCTTCCCAAGCCAATTCGAAAATGTTGCGATTGGTTAAAGACCAAGATAACTCAAAACCTTTTTTTGCTTGGATTATGACGTCATAGGTTGTGAAATGCTTCTTATATCGCATTTTGCTACGCTCAGTAAATCAAACCTCTGGTAATCACACAATTCTGCACCGTAGCCTAAGATAGCAATACAGTCAGAGCTGCATGAAAGACTGCATGGCTTACCTCTGAGACATTGACCGGCATATAGGGTACAGCATGTTTATCATGGCAAGGGAGATAAGGCTAAGTTACTTTGGACCCAAAGCCTACAAACTGGCCAAGATTTTCAAAGATGAAGAAGGCCTTGGAGTCGCCTTTAGGACAAAGCTCAACAACCGATTCATCCTAAACCCCAGAAAGAAGGCCACCGAACAGGATATATACAAACAGTCGAACAACACAAAGATGATATTCATCTCTAGATGTGAGTGAGTGATCGTTCTGGATCATTATCAGCATGGCATAGCAGCGGTGAACTATGACACATTCTTCCATATCAGCCGTAACAGTAGAGAGCTGTTTATTAGAATTTGGACTGCAAGCTAGAAGATCCCTCCTCAGTCTACCTTTGCACCTCAGGAATGCACTGCCAGACTGCAGTAGTGAATCGAATGAAGTAAGTGGCGTGATGACAATTTTGTTATCAGACTAATCATGCTTTTGTTTAGGTGAAAATGACAACCACATCTATGTCTGTAGATGGCAATGGGAGAGGACTCATGAAGAGTGTATTCACACATGGCATACCATACCAACAGGAAGCATTCTTGTGTGGGATGCTATCAGGTACGAAAGCAAATCACCTCTAACAAGAATCCATACCATAATGACTGTCGATTACATCAATGACATTCTATAGCCATTCGTCCTCCATACATGCAGAACATTCCAGGAGCTATCTTTCAGCAGGGTAACTCCACACCACATGTTGCAGCGATGGCACGTGCCTTCTTCAAGGATAACGAGGTTCCAATTCTATGGTGGCTGGTAGATCACCATGTTGGTCATCTACAGAAAATGTCTGGGACATTGTCAAATGACAAGTAGAGCATTTTCACCGTCCACCAGCAACTCTTGATGAACTTTGAATACGGGCCAATACAGCCTGGATGGCTATTCCACAGGACACAAAACCTTATTTAATTTCATGCCTCGCTGTATACAGCAAGGGATACATGCCAGAGGTGGTCATACAGGATATTAGGTTCATTAACTCATATGACTCCTCTGAAACCAAGTGGGTTGTTGTTAAATCTGCAGTGCCTATTTAACATAATGCGAATTAAGCAAAGCCAGGTTCAAGCAAACTCCATAGCTCAACTCCAAGATCTTCTGTTTTTTCTAAACATGTATTTTAAAAATGAAGGTTCATTTAGAAAAACAGGGTTATTCTTTAAACTTTATTTGCACTTTGACGTACTTGCTTATACCGGGTGATTCAGTCAATTTCTGACCATTTCACTTGAATGACGTGCATTAGGGATAAACAATTGCAAGAATATGAGCGCCATATCGAATTTCTAAATAGTTGGAGTTTGTATTGTTGCAACGGCGCTGCATGAAAATCGTATTGTTGAAAAATGGCGCCCGCTTTATCAGCAGAGCAGAAATGCAAGGTTGTCGAATGATATTTCGAGACAAAATCACCTGTAAACGTGCAAAGAAAGTTCCGGAGGGAGTATAAGTGTCGAGATGCACCAGGCAGGCAAGCAATCATGGATTTTGTCAAGCAATTTCGTGCCACTAGATGTGTTAAAGGCAAGAAAAAAGGCGGGAGCGAAGCTCGTGTTCGAACGGCCAAAGTTGTCGAAAATGTTCGCACAAGGTTGGTCGATTCCCCTACCAAAAAATCTGTTTGTCGCCTATCCATTGAAGAAAGGCTGTCGTATACCACGATGTGGTGAATTTTGAGAAAGGATTTACACCTGTTCCTGTATAAGATCCATGTTTATCAGGAGTTAACAGACACTGGAAGACAGAAGCAACAACAATTTGCGATGGAGTTTGGAGAAGAAATGGAAGCCAATCAGGACATTGTGGACAACCTGTGGGTGTCAGATAAGGCCTTCTTCCATCTGTCAGGTGACGTTGATAAACACAACGTTTGTTTTTGGGGTTCCCAGCACCCTCATGAGATCCATAAGTCACCTCTTCATCCACGAAAAGTTATGGCTTGGTGCGCGATTTCCAAAAGAGGCATCATTGGTCCCTTCTTTTTTGAGGGCACCGTAACGTCACAGGGTTACCTTAACATGTTGGAAACCTTCTTCATCCCCAGGCTGCGAAGGAGGTGTATACCGCTTCGACATCAATGGTTTCAACAGGATGAGGCTAGGCCTCAAACCACTAATGAAGTGCTAGACTTTCTCAATCAGAAATTCGGAAATCGTGTCATTTCAAACAGGTTTCCAGATAGATTCGGGGGTGGCTTTCTTTGGCCCCCTACGAGTCCTGACCTAAACCCATGTGATTTTTATCTCTGGGGGTTCCTTAAAGACTGTATTCACTACAGCACCAAGAACCCTAGACCAGCTGCGACAAAGCATCGTCGACTGCTGCACCCTTGTGGATGCAGAAATCCTGGATAGAGTTATGAACAACTTCTCCATTCGGCTGCGAGCAGTTCAAAACGTTCGTGGTGGCCACATTGAGCATATCATCAAGACTTTTCCACGGGAATAAAAACTCTGAACTGCCTAAAGTATCATACTGAAATGCTAAGTTTGTAAACATTAATGGGTCAATAAATCATAGTACTGAAATGGTCAGAAATTGACTGAATCACCCTGTAGTTTGCAGCATGTTCTAAAATATGGTGAACATTTAGACCGTAGTCTCCTGCAATTTTGGATTTGTTATGTCTGCTTCATACTTGGCATATGTAGTAGGCTACATCTTGTGGCCACGATAATTTGAATTTGGACTAGAATAATTGAAATTTGATATCAAATCATAAACCACCACGATAATAGAGGTATTCCTTTTTATAACTTTTTCAAATGAAGGCTACAAATTACATGGACCTATAAAAAAAAAAAAAAAAAAAAAAAAAAAACCACAATGCAGAATGTTAACGATGAAAGTCTATCTGCAGTTCCCAAACAATATTTGCTATTTAAGTGTAAAGAAGGGCTCTTTCACCACAACAAAAGTAATGAAGAAAATGACAAAAACAAAAATAAAGCGTGGTTCCCACATGCGTAAAAACAACGGCAGAAACCACAAAGCAGAAAAATTTTATGACGTCAGTTCCTGGTTTCGTCTCTTCTGCCCGACTGAAAATTTCTGCTTTTTGGAGTTGGGTTGAGTTCAACTTTTGTGGCAGATGCAGGGCAGAAACTGTTGCTCAGCCAATAGAAACCCGCCTCTGCAATGACGTCACAGTTACGTCCTCTCTCTCTGTCTCACAAAATAAAAATGTCGGACGCTGAGCTCACAAAAGTGAAAAGGCCGAGAAATAAACTTGATGAAACGCTAATAGATGAGGTGTGAATTATAAATATATTAATACAATTGAATTAATCAAAATACATTGAATAAACAACATTTGAATACAAAACTTCGATATGATGATTGATAAGGAATGCACCTATGTGCAGTCGAAGCCGGCCCTTTAGATCGATCGAGTGCATTTGTGTTGGGCAAGAATTACAACAATGGATGGCGCTAGGGTAGCACACTTCTGCAATCTCATCCTTTTGAGTTTCTGCCATGTGGGACACCTCCAGGAGCAGAAAGTAAAAAGGCAGAAAATAATACGTCCTGGTTTCTGCTCTCTTGTTTTCTGCTAGTGGGAACCACGCTTAACAGAAAAATACAACCTGGTAGCGCTTTTCGAGAGCGAAGATCTCATCATTCGGCAGGAACCAAGGAGAACATGTGGAAAACCCAAAGTGGACTGATTAGAAAACCAAAGAAGGCGGTTTATATAGCAAGAGAAACACAAAGCAGACCAATAATAGAAAAGAAATCAAAAACAATATTATTGGTTGGTTAATTGAGACCACCACTGAATTAGAGGGGAATCACCAATAGGGCCAAGTCGGAGTTTAATAACGTGTTGTTCTTGGATTTACGGATAGCCATGCTCTCGAAAGCATCTAACAAGTGTTTTTTATTGATAGATTGTAACAATTTTAAGTTGTCGATGGAAAAATCGTGCCCCATCTCTATTGAATGTTTGGCTATGGCTGATTGACTGCTTCTGCCGAATCTTCTGTGGCGGAGATGTTCCTTGAATCTGATAGATAAACTGCATTTGGTCCGACCTTTGTAATGCATAGGACATTGCGAACAATGGGCGACGTAGATGCCCGACTTTTGTAAATCTGGTACCCTCTCTTTGGGGTTGTCCAGCAAGATTCGTATTTGGTTGGTGTTGCTGAAAGAAAGAGAAATGTTATATTGTTTGAAAATAGAATTTAAATTTTTAATAAGTAGTTAATTGCAAGGAACGGATATGGTTTTATACTTATCTTTGATGGGGTGTAGAGTAGTTATGTCCGACAAAAATTTTTGAACTTCCTCTTCCTCAAAAGACCGTCAATTGTTTTCGAGTTGTACCTGTTTTTCTTGGCTATTTTTTTTTAATCAAACCAATCTGTTTTTTGAATGAAGAATTGTTTAATGGGATATTGAGTGCTCTATCTAACATGAAAATAAAAGCTGAAACTTTTTGGTTCCAAAGATGGCTTGAATCGATGGGAATGTAGTTGAGGTGATTGGAGCGTTTCCTATGAATATCAAAATACAGGGAATGATTATTCCTAATTATCACTAAATCCAAGAACAGTAATTTATTGTTTTCTTCAACTTCACAAGTAAACTTGATAGAAGGGAAGAAACTATTGATGTGATTATTGAATGCATTAACGTCACAAGAGTTCGTGTCAATAACTGTGAAAACATCGTCTACGTAATGGAACCAGGTGTCGGGAAAGTAAAAATTAGAATCCTTAAGAATGTCTTCAAAACTTCGAGGAAAACTTCAGCAAGAATAGGGCTGAGACATGATCCCATTGGTGTACCGCCTATCATTTTATAAAACTGATTATAGAATTGAAGACGTTATTGTTAACGCAATATTCTGTTAACTTTAAGCATTCATCGATCTTATTCTTTGGGATGTTGTTTTTGACAAGAATATTTGAGAGGAATTTGAGAGTTCTGGAAGGGAAGAGCGATAAAGGCAATAATACAGTCATTATTGAAAATCAGTTTATTTCAATAGAGTTAACAATCTTATTGATGAAGGTCCTTTCTTTACATTAAATAAGGACCCTTTACCTAAATTAATTACAAAAGTAAAAGATTGCATCAAAATTTGCCCCAATATCATTCCCAAAAATATGGCTTCATCCCTAATAATTGCTAACCCCACAAGGTCAAAACTATATGCTTTGCCAAAAGTACACGAACCTGGGAACAAAATGTGTCCCATAGTTTCCAACATTGACTCCCCTACAATGTTTGGTTTCAAAACATTTGGCCAAATTTATCAAATCCTTAAAACTAATTTTGACAGTTCAGTCATTAACAGTATAGACTTGGTCCAAAAACTGAAGAATAAAACTACTAAAGAAGGCGAGATTTTAGTTTCTTTCAACATAGTTTCATTATTTCACTAATTGGATTTAGTGATGATTAGGAATAATCATTCCCTGTATTTTGATATTTATAGGAAACGCTTCAATCACCTCTACTACATTCCCATCGATTCAAGCCATCCTTGGAACCAAAAAGTTTCAGCATTTATTTTCATGTTAGATAGAGCACTCAATATCCTATTAAACAAGTCTTCATTCAAAAACGAGATTGGTTGGATTAAAAAAACAGCCGAGAAACACGGGTACAACTTGAAAATGATTGACGATCTTTTGAGGAAGAGGAAGTTCAAGAAAGTTTTGTCGGACATAACTACTCTACAACCCATCAAAGGTAAGTATAAAACCATATCCGTTCCTTACAATTAACTACTTATTAAAAATTTAAATTCAATTTTCAAACAATATAACATTTCTCTTTCTTTCAGCAACACCAACCAAATACAAAACTTGCTGGGCAACCCCAAAGATAGGGTACCAGATTTACAAAAGTCAAGCATCTACGTCGCCCACTGTTCGCAATGTCCTATCGCAACGCAGTTTATCCATCAGATTCAAGGAACATCTCCACCACTGAAAATTCGGTAGAAGCAGTCAATCAGCCATAGCCAAACATTCAACAGAGACGGGGCATGATTTTTCCATCGACAACTTAAAATTGTTACAATCTATCAATAAAAAACACTTGCTAGATGCTTTCGAGAGCATGGCTATCCGTAAATCCAAGAACAACACGTTATTAAACTCCGACTTAGGCCCTATTGGTGATTCCCCTCTAATTCAGTGGTGGTCTCAATTAACCAAGCAATAAATATTGTTTTTGATTTCTTTTCTATTATTGGTCTGCTTTGTGTTTCTCTCGCTATATAAACCGCTTTCTTCGGTTTTCTAATCAGTTCACTTTGGGTTTTCCACATGTTCTCCTTGGTTCCTGCAGAATGATGAGAGCTTTGCTCTCGAAAAACGCTTCCAGGTTGTATTTTTCTGTTATTTTTGTTTTTGTTATTTTCTTCATTACTTTTGTTGTGGTGAAAGAGCCCTTCTTTACACTTAATTACAATTATCCACATATCTCTTTAGTTTTAGTTTCATTTGTGGACATTTGCCCAAGTATTTTACTTTCTTGGACAATTGCCCAAGTTATACTTTTCATATAATTTTGAATTGTTACTAGAAGTGTCATCAACATTTCCTATATTCAGTTGTGGCCAAAAATTTAGCACCAACCAAATGGCTCTAAAAAATATTGCCAATATTTGAAAAATCAAGGCTCAAAGTTAATTCCACCCCTGCTACAAAATAAATGAGACTGTCTGAAACAAAGAATTTAAAAAAATAATTTTTTTTTGGAGGATACACTATGAAAAGGGGAGCATGTTTCAGAATATATAAGTAATTGGCTGGACATAAATTTAGCGCCCTAACGTATTCGCAACTTAAACGTGGGTTCCACATTGTAAGTTTGTTGTATTTTAATATACACATTGTATAAGCAACAAATTTAATTTCATTTGTACATGTTTTAACCAGCAGTCATGGTAAAACGACAAAACATATCGCTAGATCTCCGTGAATAAATTAGACTGTTACGCAATGAAGGACTAACATTTGATGTCATGGCCAAAATTGTTAACTGCAGCAAATCATGTTGGATATGTACAATTCAGCGGTACAACGACACTGGTTCTGTCAGAGATCGTTCAGTACCAGAAGACCTAAAAAACTAACCCCGCACATGGACTGTATCATTCATCGTCTCTCCAAAAGAGACATATCCTTAACTTTAACAATGATTCAAGGTGAATTGTCTGCTCATCATCACGTTAGTATTAGTTCTCGTACTATTCGTTGACGATTAAACCAGTTTAGTTTGTTTGGGAAAGTGGCACGAAAGTAACCTCTTGTGTCATTAAAGAACAGGAAAGCTAGGTTAACTTTTGCTCGTGCCCATCTCAACTGGACAACACAATAGTGGAAAAACGTGCTGTGGTCGGATGAGACAAAGGTACAGTTCTTTGCATGTGATGGCAGAAAGTACATCAGACGTAATAAACATGAAACATACAAACCACAGTGTTTACAGCCAACCGTGAAATATGGAGGGGGAAATGTGATGATGTGGGATCGTTTTACCTGGTATGGTGTTTTATCCAATCCATCCTATAAATCGCATCATGGATCATTTTGTTTACAAATCCATCCTTGAGAACATTATGCTTCCTTACGCCATTGATAATCTGCCCCTTACATGGTCATTCCAACACGATAACGACCTGAAACATACCAGCAGATTTGTCAAGGAATGGTTACACATAAATCATATCAAAGTTATGGAATGGCCTGCTCAGTCAGCAGATTTGAACACTATAGAAATGCTATGGATTGATGTCAAAAGGGCTGTTAAAGAAAAAATCCCAATAGTATTCTTACAGTACTCGACACCATCAAAGAAGCATGGAACAACATTCCAGAAGATCGGTGTAAATGTCTAGTGGAATCCATACTCAAGACGATGTATAGCTGTTATTAAAAGCTTTGGTTACCCAACTAAATACCGATTCCTGAGATCATGCATTTCCTTCGGAAGGGAAGTAAAGCCGTTGGTCCCGTGTAGTCGTTTGCCGGCTGCACGTTAAAGAACCCTTGCGAGGCAAAATTTGCAGCCCCTATAACGCAGTCCTGAAATGACCATAGCAATTGAAAAGGACGTTAATACCAAAGAAACCAAACCAACCTGATTCCATGATGTATTATTTATTTATTCTGTATATGGTGCTAAATTTTTGTCCATAGGAAAATCACCTAAAGGATTAAAAGAAATTATCTCATTGTTTCAATTTTGAATTCAACATGCATAGTTATTTGTTGGATCATTTCACACTTAATTCTTTTATTGGTGTCATTTTTTTTTTGCAACTGGTTAAGAATTTTTGGTAATAAACAACATAAGCCAATATAGGTGCTAAATTTTTGGCCACCACTATAGGTTTGTTCATGGCTTGTAATAAATTAGAGCATTTGATCCTTGTACCTATGAAGAATATCTAGAAATAGGCTTGTGAGCAAATGCTTTGCTTACTCACCCATACTTAGTACACTAATCCTCTAGGTTGGGACAATTTTCATAAAAAAATGAATACATAAAATTCTAGTCTTACCCCATGTGGTTCCTTTTGGAGATGGCTTAACGAAATCCAAGACTGCCACCTTTTTCCCTAGTATCGCAGCTTCCTGGAAAACATTCTTTATGATGAATCAATATATCTGCATATATTATTTAATTAAAAATTTATATTAACCCAGCCTTTATTTAATACAGTAGAACCTCCGTAGAGCGAACGTCGATATAGCGAAATTACCTCTAAAACAAAATTTTTCTGTGGTCCCAGCAAAAATCCTATTTAAATATCCGCGTTTGGGTCTATTACTGCTTAAAATAAAGGAGATAGCAATAATAGAAAACTTTAATATGAGCCTACGCATTTCGACATACATCATCATCACAGGCAAAGTAATCAAGTGATACAAGAGCACATGGCCATAATTCAAACACATGGAACAACGTTAGCAGAGACTCTCCTCCCGACCTGCCTGGCGACCTGCTTGACTTTAAATAGACAGCGAAGTAGAGCAAAGGTTTTGTTCTTAACGTTAAGAAGAATTCAAATTAATATATAAGAAACAAATGTCCTATCAACATGGTTCTGAAACTCAACCGTTAACGAGAAAAATGGCTTCCAAATGTGGGTTGCCTGACAAGCAGGTCTAGGAAATTGTCGATATTGGTCCTAAGTGCTTCCATGCGGGGCCACTGGCATGGCACTCCTTGTTCTCCTGACCTCAGTTGTCTTGATTTCTATCTGTGGGGGCATGCATATTAAGGATAACGTGAAACACCTGTCCAGGATGCGAATAAACTATGGGACCGCATTGTCACCGCATTTGATGCCATTAGGAACTGCACAGGAGTATTAGAACATGTTCGCCTATCACTTCGGAAACGTCTGCAAGCTGTGTTGAAGCACATGGACGTCATGTGGAACAATATCTGTAAAACAAACCTCACGGAGGCACCAACATTTGGACGCCATTTTTCTCATTAACAGTCGAGTTTCAGACCCATCTTGATAGGAGATTTGTTTCTTATTTGGCCATGGGGAGTGCGCATACGAAGTTCATGACAGGGTTTCAGACTCTCCCTATATATGCAATTTTTAACAATTTATACATCAAAATTATGCAAATTTAAACACCACCTATATGCAACGTAATATCTATACTGCAAAATAATTTTGCCGGTCCCTTGAACTTCGTTATATGGAGGTTCTACTATACAAGCAGTTGGGATAAATCTTTTTAAGTTTAAACTGCACATAAGTAAGGAAAACTACTGCTTATTCAAAATCGACCAAGTACAATTGCCAATGTCATACAAACTAACAGGTGCATACATGCAGTTTCTTTGCAAACCTTTTTGCAAACATCACTAATACCAATTCAACAGTGGTTGTGAAAATTTAGTGATTACAGCTTTTGTTTTTCCATGTCAAAATGTTTTCAATGAATTTTAAAAACTTAAATTATCTAAACTAAACCTATATAAAACATTTTTCAACTTCCATGGTGATCAAAATTCAAGGGTATTTTTTCTGTAACAAAAATTCTCTTGAATGCAATGACACTAGTTTCCATGTCAATTTAGTAGCATTCTCAAACTTTTCTAGTCCAGAATCATCACAACTTGGACCTTACTGGTTTAAAGGATTTTACATTTTGTAGAATTTGCCTAGATAAATATGAACGGATATATATTAAGAGAAGAACGAGACAAGAACCCTGGAATACAATAAATAATAAATAATAAATATTAATTAAAAATACAAATTAGATAAAAAATAAGGTATAAAAAACAAAAATAATTAATCAAAATCAAAATAAAAAGCTGACGTTTCGGATAGAGCCTATCCTTTATCAAAGCAAAAAAGGATACAGTCAATTCTCGTTAATACGAAAACGGGTAATACGAAATTCCGGTTAATAAGAAAACATTGTGTGGCCCGTCCCCGAAAAAGCAACTACTATGTAAAATTCTCTGCTTTATACGAACATATTTTTATTAAAATACGGTTTATACGAAGGAAAATTTCATAATTTTATTGAAAAATAGTCCTTTTAGGAACAATTTTAATGATAAAATTTCAGATTTCGAAGTGTAAATTTAATAAAAATAATTTTCAAAGTCATTTCATATGTGATTGCTTCTGAATTACAGTATTCGAATAAATGAATACTCGATTTTTTTAATCAGTCGATATTTTTATTCGATAATTTTTAGTCGATTATTCGATAAAAAAAACATCGGTTATTTAGTCGAATTTTTCAAACTAACGAATCACGTGCTTTCAAGCTAACGGGAAATCTGATTCGCTAAATCTGAATCACGTGCTTTGAAGCTAACGGAAAATCTGATTCGCGAAATCTGATTGGTTCAGCTATTCAGATCTGAAATCCTGTCACATGGCGCTCAAATCTTTATTTAAACAAGTGCAATATCGGTATTGTTTCAAAATCACTTTTCTCATCGCTACAACGCAGTTATCTACAGTCAGGAATTTTATTCAATGTCAGCTTCAAGCAAAAGGAAACGAAAGGATCTTTCATTAGATCTGAAGTTACAACGCTGACGAAACCGCCCTATTTTATAATCTTCTGCCCGAGAAATCTTATCATTTAAAAGGTGAAAAGTGTCATGGAGGTATGCATGCGTCATTTAAACTTTATTGTATTTTTTACCGATAATTTTGTACATGTATCTAATGTTTTTTTACGGTATCTTTCATAGGGAAAAGTAGCAATGAACGGTTGTCAGTATTATTATGTACAAATATGGATGGCACTGACAAGAAAAAGCTGATAGTTATTGTCAAATTCGCCAGGCCACACTGTTTTAAAACGTAAAAAATTTGCCCGTTATTTATTTCAACAATAAAAAATTTGCCCGTTATTTATTTCAACAATAAAAAAAAATCGTTTTAGCGCGAAAACATACTGTTATTACCGATTTTTTTAGGAGAGATGAATAAAAATTATTTCTAACTTAAAGTATTCTATTTCCGTGCTTATTTCATAACACTTTTAGTATTGTTGGTTTATACGAAATACGAATAACACGAAAAAATTTCTTGGTCCCCACGATTTCGTATTAACGAGAATTGACTGTAATTCTCTAATATTCTATTTGCTTTTAGAGAATTATTCTTTTTTGCTTTGATAAAGGATAGGCTCTATCCGAAACGTCAGCTTTTTATTTTGATTTTGATTAATTATTTTTGTTTTTTATACCTTATTTTTTATCTAATTTGTATTTTTAATTAATATTTATTATTTATTATTTATTCCTAGATAAATATTAAATTGAAGAACCAATCTCCATTTTGAAATAAAAATTCGTAATATACTTTAAAGATATCATGAAAATGTAAAAGAGCACTTTGTCTATTTAGATGCACATAGAAAAGTGTATTCTGTATAAAAGTTTCAAAAAAATGTATACACACCTTACTAAATGTTATCTGAAATTGGTAGAGACTTTGCAATACAATAACAGGAGAACAGAGTTTCTGACTACTTTCGCCATTTATTCCCAGCTTTATGCAGATATATGATACAATGTAGCAATTTGATTGTATAAAATACAACAAATGGCAGGGCAAAGACAATGAATAATATAGTTTGGATACAATGATAAAATAAGACGACTGGATAAAGGTAGAAGCAAAAATACAGGGTGATTACACAAGAACTTCACACTTAAAAATTTATTACATCAAAGCTATTCAGAATATAGACACACCACATACGGATTCTTAAAGAAAAACTCTGGAAGTTTATTGTTACACGTAGCATTACGTAACTTGAGGATGATACCAAACAATAACCTGAGGATTGATTGGTCGAGCAAACAATAACCTGGAACTTGCAAAGTGGCCACCGCGGAGCCCCGACTTCACACCTAGTGATTTCTTTTTATGCGGGTGTGTAAAGGACAAGGTCTTCACCCTACCCCTTCCCCGTGACCTAGAAGAGCTGAAAGAACGCATTACGGTAGCGATACGTGGGATTGATGGAGACATGTTAATGCGGGTTTGGGACGAATTCGACTACCGCATTGATGTATGCCGTGTCATAACTGTGTCACAATAAACTTCAAGAGTTTTTCTTTAAGAATCCGTATGTGGCGTGTCTATATTCTGAATGGCTTTGATGTAATAAATTTTTAAAAGTGTGAAGTTCTTTTGTAATCACCCTGTATAGCTTAGGTGTGCATTGATTGGATAATAATACAATGAAATCCATCCCACCCCTATATATCATAGAACGATTATCTTCGTTATTAACAAATCCCCCATGCTTTAAGCATCTCCGCTGCCTATTTCCTACCAAACCCCATCCACCTATCCTTAATGCCCTTGTTAAAATCCATAAGCCTAATATGCCCATATGTCCGGTTGTTAACTACTTCCCTACCCATGTTGTTCTGTCTCCTCTTCAATCTAAATCTCTTACCTAATACCTACAATGTTCAGAACTCTCTTGTCCTAGCTGATGAACTTTCTTTTTTCCACACTAATGATTTTTATTCACTTCCTTCATTTCATTTGACATCACTAATTTATACACCAACGTGCCTATCCCCAACACTTTCTATCCTTAAATGCCTCCTGCTTTCCTCCTTCTTCCCCACATATGATTTTCTTAACTTCCTTGATATTGTGTCCGTTATTTCTACTCAAAACTATTTCTCCTTCAATAATTTCTTCTACTCCCAACCTTCTGGCCTAGGAATGGGGTTCCCCCTTACCAGCTTCCTTTCAGAGCTCTTTCTACAGCACTGTAAACTCACCTTTGTTTCTCCTTTCCACTCTAACTTCACTATCATTTCTTACTATCAAAGTCTAAGGAAGTAAATCCTTCAACTCTGCGTCGGCTCTTTTTATCTTGATGTTGCCTATTGTACGCGATAAGCACAGCAATGCACCAAACGGGCAAGCAGATAATGATATATTGCATGTTATCAATTGGTTTTATTTCTTTAAGTAATAAATTTTGAAAAGCCCGAAAGAATTTTTAAAAACTTTATTATAAACCTTGTTTACAGTAAATTAACACATATAATTATTCTTCCAAAATAATTTGTTTAAAATATGAAAATTTGACTTAAATGAACATGGTTTCCCAATAAAAACGGTAGTTTTAGGACGTTCGCATTTACTTTCATTCGTTATGAGAACATCAATGGCCTTCGATAGTTTATATTCCATTAAGGCATATATTTTTTTTGCAGTTTTAGATTATAATAGTAAAAGCTAATAAATTATTTCGGTATTAGAAATAAATGAGAAAAACTTTAAACTGTATGTTTTCATGAACGATAATGAAACTTTAAGTTACTAAAATTCTTAGCCTTTACTTAAAATGTATTACAACTCAAATTAAAAACCAAACTTAATTTAAAAAACAGTAATTTATAATATTCAAATAACTTTAAATTGATATTACAAACTAAGTATAAAATTATTTCAAATATAATTAACTTACGAAATTGAAGCTTTAAATTGATTTATTAAATGCAGAAATTATAATTTTCACGAATGGAGAAAGTACAATTTTTCTGTTTTCAAGGATTTGCCTTCAAATTTTGATTCAAAAACTAGTGTAATACAGCCTAATGCAGCTAAATAATTTAAATATAATTTTTCTTTTTTTAAATGTACATGATATTAGTTGTGGAACATTTTATTTTAAAAAGTTTACAATATTCTTTAGAATAATTTTTTTTTTAAATCTTGGTTTGAATGAAATTCAGAATTTTTGATGAATTCGGAAAATTTTCAGTAGGAACAGAAATATTGTAGAAAAACAATAATTATCAGCTTCTAAAGTGAGAAATAATGTTTGTTCTCCCAAAATAGGTTACTCAATTTTCAGAAAAAAATCTTCACATTGATGTTTTTGCTTGAGTAGATTAACAAAAAAGCCACACACACAGTTAAAAGCAATGTTATTAGTAATTAATTCTGTTTCATCAATAAAGAAAACCAAAACTTATATAAAAAATTCCACACCGTGGAATTATATTGAAGTTGTATTAACTAATGCACACTCTAGCAACGTTGTGGTGGTCCCGCTTGCCTGGCGCTAGGATCGCTGCTGCAAGCGCTGAAGCTTTGGGCAACGTTGCAAAACGAGGCTGCACGGAGTTACTTCCTTAGACTATATATTATCGCTATGTTGATGACATCCTAATTGTTTTCGATTCTAGTTCCACCTTGCCTGCTGCTATCACTAACATCTTTAATTCCTTCTCCCCTCAAATCCAGTTCACTTTTGAAACCAAAGTTAACAAATAGATCCCTTTCCTTGATGTTCTTATCACTAATGACCCTCTTGCTCACTTTCTCTTTCTCTGTATACCGTAAACCCACCGCATCCTCTAACCTAATCCATTATACTTCATCGCACCCTTCTATCCATAAGCATGCCTCCTTCCACTTCCTTATTGATTGTGCTCTCAAGCTGCCCCTCGGTCCCTCTTCTCGAGCCTCTGAATTCCGCATTATCAGCTCCCTCTATTCTTCCTCCACCTTTTCCAGTCTGCTTTAGTGCAGGTAGCTCGCCCTCCCAAACCTCCAGACCTATGAGCCTCCTGCAAATTTGACCTATCTGACATCTAGCGATGTTAATAGTATATAGCAAGTATGAGAGCACTCCTTGGATAATCTCAGTTTAAGCTTGTAATAAGATGTGTTTACTGTTACATTCTCTCATCTCTTTGTTAAATTATAAATATGAATGGGAAGTCATAAGAAATGTTGCGTGGTAGCCGTTTTAATACATGCAGTAACTGTCCACAAGGAACAAAATTTTATTCATTTCCAAAAGAAACCCGTTTTAGACAACAAAGGAACTGTTGGATTAAGGCCATTAACAGACAAGTTGTTCATCTTTAATAATTAAATAAAAAAAAATATACATTAGAAAGTACATGTTTACTGGCTCAATAGTTATGATTTAACTATTAATTTAACTAGTTAAATCATAACTGTTAGGTTCAACTTCTGAGTTTAAATAAAATCAGAATAATGCATCATTTGATCAAAATACAAGGGAAATGAAGGTCCCTCAAAATTAACAATGAACAACAGACTCAATTTAATTTTTTATTATATTATGTGTAACTTTTTTAAAATTATTAATTATCTAGCAGTAAATATTTCTTATGTTTAGATATACATTATATTTTTGTTTTGTAATTCTGGGGCTTACTTTTTTATCACATACATTTATCATATACAATTACCTATTATTTACAGCAATGATGGTTCACCATGGATACCAACAAACAATTCCAGAGTTTGCATCCAGCACTTTGTTAATAACACAGTGTCAAGGGTACAAATAATCCTTCCTATGAACCTGAAGGGTACAGGAAAAAAAAAGTAATACGAACAACAGGAATCCAGATTCAAGAGAGAACAGAAAAGAAGCATGGCCAAAGAAATCAAGATCTGGGACAAGCAAATAAAAACCTATATGGTGCTACAAACACACGTGATTCTGGAATCACTTTCCTTAATTGGACATAGGAGTGTAGTGTCATATGCCATCTGATATAAATGGAGATGTCTGTGTAGTCTTTATTGAGAATATGCTTAACAATGAAGTGGGAATAAGAACAACTCTCTCCCAAAATCAACACATACAAATCAGTAAGTACTAACACTGAAATTAATAAATGCCAGTCATGTAATGGTTTTGGTAGCCATCACAGTTCATTCTGCGAATACTGTAGTGTTACGGATGAGGATCAATTAAGGGAGCTAGAAGGAATTAGCAGAAATGTTTTTAACATATTGCTATCCTTCCTTCGTAGGCCTGTTGGCGATAATGCAAAATTGAGTACAGAAAAAAGGATTTTAATGTTCTTTATGCATATGAAATTAGGAATATCATTTGCAGCTGATTTCACATTCATGTTACTATAGCATCCAGAATATTTAAAGCAGTACTCAAAGCTATGAAAAAATTTATAACTGGATTTGGGGCAGTTTAAGTACATGTATTACATAATGCAGTTTGGGGGCGAGGGGGGTCTTGTAAAACGTTATGGTGCGTTACAAGGGGGGGGGGGGGGTCATGCAACACGTTACTTAACATTTTTTTTGGCTAAAAATTAAAAAAACTGCACAGAGGGTTCCGTAGCATCACAATAAATTTGTGTTATATATTTACCAAAAAAATTGCGTTTTCTTTCATTCAGTTCGTGAGTTCGCTACAAACTTTAGAGTTTGCACTATAATCTTACTAACTTTTACACTTCTATGTATTACGGTTTTAGATAGAACAAAAAAAAAATGACTTTGAAAAGACACGTTTATTGTATGGGAAAAAAAAAAAAAATCTACTGACAGAGAAAGGTAAGAATACTGCTGTACAGTTTGTACTGTCGATGGTTGCAGAATTATACTCATATTGCCATATTTGATTGTGTTGAATTGAATGCTTTCTGTGATACATAATTTGCCTTCAAGTTACAGGATGTCAATAAAATGCATTATCTGTATTCACATATAGACTTCTTCAAACCTAATTTTGGAGATATAAGCAAAGAACACTGTAAAGACATAGAAGTTATGGAGAAGAGGTACCAAGCACAATGAAATACAGCAATGATGGGTGATTATGTTTGGGGCTTAGTCAGACAAGGTGCTAACGTACACAAATGCATGACACGTTCCAATGTTTTTTTAGCTCTATATTTACTGTGTTCGAAGTAATGATCCTAATACAGTACAACGTCGATTAACAGAATGCAGATTAACCAAAATGCCGATTATCAGAATGCAGATTAACCAAAACGCCGGTTATCCGAACTCCAAATCCAAATTAAAAACAAACAAAAGCTAAACTTGCGTGCAGTAGCTGCTTTCTACTAGAAACGCAATTCCCTTCTCGTTTCCATTATCTGGTGCATGTGCACATGATTCATACAAGGTCAAACCTAGTTTCTCTCTGATTGGATGTATGGTGAGCTTCACCAGGGAATACAGTTAGTACAGGTTATAAAGAATAATGTACGTATTGTGACGAGGTAGCCCTTCCCACCTGTGGTTACCACACTAAAAAAACCAACTATTTGCTAGGGGCACTTGTCAGGGATTCGAGGCGGATAATTGGGGTTGGTCGAATAAACTCAGACCGATCATTTTAATAAAAAAAAAACAAAAATCTTTTATTCTTGCTTAAAAAAAATAGACCAATAACAATACTGCATGCTGCTTATTCACACTATATGTTTTAAAATTGCTGGAGGGGCCCCTCTTCACCAGTAAAACAAAACAGAAACTACTTACAAGCGCATTCCTAAATTATTTTTTTAGAGAGCTTATACAATTCGCAGAAATTCCCGACATCTAGATTAAGGTAGGTCTTCTTGACTTCTAAGTGCAGCTCACCAAATTAGCACAGAATATAGCACCATGCTGGATCACAAGTTGTTGCACCACTGTGTGAGCAACAAACCGTGCGCAAAAAGGCAACAGAACTTCCGCGTTGAATCACTTATAATACCCAGCAATCAGCATCCAACGACGCCCTGTGATCCCTTTTTGTATGCAAAGAACGGGGAATCACTGAATCCCTCCCAGGCGGCTGGCTCCCTTACACGGCGACACTGCCTCGTGCAACGTGCTCGCCTACGAACACCAAGCATCAACTGTGAACCCTCACGTGCTACGCTGCTTACTTGCAGCACTTACGCACGGGTGCCGCGCTTCGACTAGCTCCTTCACACGTCCGGGTGCACCCTGACCAACTGCGCTAATGGCCTATATTCTGGGGCTCATTAAATATTCTATATATTCTGGGGCTCATTAAATATTAAGAAACACACTTTACATTAATTAAGTTCGACATCTAATGAAATGTTCAAGCAATACTTAATGGACAATTTGAGGTGATGACTCGGCAAAGCTCACACGCACAAGAGCTGATAAACTTTGATGAAGACGGCGGTGAACCAATACATCAGTGAATAACTGTTAATTAAACGGTTCAGCTTCTTGAGGCACCTCCCATGCAGAGAGCAAAATTTAAATAAATAAGAATGAACTCATCAAATCGCAGACAATTCTGGCAGCAATACATAATAAGCAGCGAAAAGAACGTTGCTAGAAACACAAACACGCACGGTCGTTGATCCTTGTCCAAGAGGATGGCAGAATGTTCGTCAGTCCAAAACAAACGTCACGATAAAAAAAAAAAAAAAACGTTCTAACATAACATAAAACGAATTAACTTAATTACTGCAAACTGTTTAATGCCAACAATTATTGGACAAATAAATTCCCAGCAGGAGTTAAATGCCGATTGAGACCCATTAGGGTTAGTCAATCAAACAAAAACAACACTGCGTACATCGACAGCCAACAAAAAAACTTTCAACACAGTAAGTTTTTTTTTAGAGAAGAATATCCTCATAATAATAAAAAAATCCCGTTGCCTCAACAACATTTTTAATTTCTTGGAAAAGGTTCTAACAATAAGAAAACGGGTGATGACGTTATCTTCCGAGAAACCCTACTCAGAAGAGGAAGCCATCATCACAACAGCCAACGCTGTCGAATTATCATTATCGACAACGTATGCTATAATAACGCTATAAAAAGAAACAACATAACCTCTACAACAACAAATAACGAACAGAAATAATACACAGACGAAAGTTTATTCAATTAAATTAATTACAGTGGTCACTGCTTAATAAGGGCCACCTCGGGACCATACTTAAGTGGCCACATTAAGCGGTGGCTGTTTTAAGCGAGGTTACCGAAAGTACTTATATATTTATCCAACAAGTCGAGAATGTGTTTGTACTTACGTATAGACAAGTTTGCTTAAAAATCATTTATACACTTACAGTATCTTGTCAAAATAGTTTATTTAAAATATTGTCTAATGTTTACTTGACAACCTTGCCTTCTTAAAAAATCATCAATTTCATCAGCCTTTTGAAATAAGAGAGGGCCGTTCACTGGAGCATTTCTGTTTCTAACATATTAAAACCAACTTAAAAGACCTTCAAGTTGAGCATCTGGTCCATTTTGCTTATGCTTCCTGTTTGTCCCTTTACTTGCAGCTTTCTCTCTCAATTCTTCTTCTTTTGTCATTTTTCCTAGCCGTGCTCACGAAATTTGCAAAAGGTTCAGCAGCTTCATGTTGACTACACCCCATTGAATGAAACCTGTTCAAAAGGTCAATTTTTTCACGTGCTGATAAATCACATCTTTTCTCTTCTGAGCCATTTCTCTTCACCTAACCTAACCAATGTTGCCAACTCAAATTTCATGAAACAATTTCGCTTAATAAACTTTCTAAAGAAAACAAGGAATTTAGTGCAAATTCAAAGAAATTATAAAACAACTAGGTGATATGCCTGGCGTTGCTCTGTCTGTTTCTTTGATGAAATGTTGATGGCGTTTCCCTAGCGCCATCTCTTGAGGAAACAAACAAACATAAACCAAGAAATATTATATTTATCCCCACCCCCTCCCTTTGGGGACATGTAAACCTTACTCTGATCTTAACGAATATATGCTGCGAATACGAGCTCAATCAGAAAGTGGTTCAAAAGTTTTTAGAACATTTACAGACGCACTCTGAACCTGAATTTTTATATATGAAGATTTATACACGCTACTGTTTAAAAAAAAAAAAAAAAAAAAAATCGGTCACTTACTGTAGAATTCGTGAACTACCTCCAAAAAATGGTGGCCACATAAAGCGAAAATTTGTTACATAGGAAACAGATAGAAAATTCCGGACAGAGTTAGAGCGGCCATATTAAAGGTGGCTACATTAAGCGGCGACCACTGTATTCGCAAACTAACATATGCGAACAGAATATTGCAAACAAAAAAAACCAACAAAAAAACTTGTTTTCGTTGGACATATGTAACAGTCAACTGACATGACATGTCACAGTATTAGAATTACATGTATACAGTAGTTAAATATTGTAATGTATGTAGAATATGTACTGTAGTTAGAATACTCTCTCTTCTCTGGCTTCACAGTGTCTTCCATCAATCAGAGACAATGTCTTCCACAAAACGAAAATGAAATGTGCTAATGATTGAAGCAAAACTTGAGATCATAGATCACCTAGCAAAAGGAGAAAGTGGTTCTTCTCTGGCAGCACTCTACAACGTTGGAAAAGCAACCATAACAGACAAAAAAACAAAAGTAAGGAATTCTTCAAAATGCAGCTAAACTTGATTCTGAAGATGGCTCTAAAAGAAAAAAAGCATGAAAGGTGCCCATGATACAGCTCTTCAAGATGCTGTTTGGTTTACACAAAAGTGAAGTTTGAGAGAGCCCATATCAGGCCCAGTGTTTTACGAGAAGGCATTACTGTTAAACCAAAAAATATGAGGAAATCCAGACTTCAAGGTCATACAGGTTGGTTAAGAGGCTTTAAATTAAGACATGGAAATAGAGAGCTTCAAACTGAAGGCGAAACTCTCTCTGGAGACGTGAATGCTGCCAACACATTTACCATTGTAATTGATATTGACGCCTTAGAAGTTAACACTGAAATGACAACACTGAGCAACTATGCATTTAATATGATATGCATAATACCAGATGGCATCTTGCCAGCACAAGTGTTTCGTTCCCACAGGCCGTAAACATTAATCTAACTAGGGCTACATGCACCAGACGCACCCGAACGCATTACTTGAGGCACATGGAATCTAAGGATTGGTCAACACTAGAAAGCACCGTGTACCCCTTTTTACCTAACACAAGTACAATTTTATTGGTATATAATACTGTAAACCAACATGAATTGTGTTCTCGGGGGAGGGATACTGTAACCCCCTTATATAACACAATAGAGCAACCCTTGCTCCAACACTACAGCGCACAAATGATCTCTTAGGCTCGACTGGCCCTCCTGACTTATGCGAGGGAGTGAACAACCGTTCTAAGTGCAACCGTTCTAAGTGCAACTATTTTCGCCCACTATTCTATTCCATCTCTCAACATTGGCGCTAGGGACAACTTGTGCAGGCAAAGCAGCTGAACAAATAATGTTTTCGGATATAGAATCCATTACTCTGTACCAAACAGAATTAAATATCATTTAAATGTTTAACTCAGTAACTAGGTTTTACATATTTTAACACAATCGTTTGCAATTGTCCAGAAGGAATTAATAACTTTCTCAGAAATGCACTTAATAGAGCGTCCTCATCAAAGAAACTGATCATTAATATCGCTCAATGCATATTTGGGAAACACAAACAAAGTTACGGGTAAGAATGTCAAACATACATTTGCGGAAGGCCACACTTAGCTTAAGAACACTTTCTTGTCAATGAAAAATATTTCGGATTATAAAAGAAAACGGAACGATCTCACCAGACCACTTTGGCAAGCTGTTCAACTTGGACGGGATGAACGAACAAAAGAACATCAGCGACGATCCATGACATAGGCACGGACTCCCTTCGGCTCTAAGACGTTTTCTTAAAACTTTGTCCGCAATAAAACAAAACATTAGCATATAGGGAGGACTTTACGGCAAATTGTAAACGTCAGCTGCACTACTGATTAGTTTTATTAGACTTCCAAGCATTACTTCGCAGGGAACGAACAACAAGCGCCATTTTTCGAACCTTGGCCTGTTTGCCACTTGTTTTTGCCCCTCTCCCAACGATTTTATTTGCGTCCATCCTGTAGAGATTTTTTCTCCTCGAACTCAATCAAACAACAATAAAAACACAGATGGAGATGAAGCAGTTTTTTCTAGAATTTCTCCCCGCTACAACAAAGCCCAACACTGCCGCTGATGGCATTGTTGCCGTGAAGGGAAACTCTATAGCTGTTCTCAACAATTACGTTAAAACTGAATCTTATAATTCCTACTACAACAAACGTTATATGATCACACACGTTTTCATATACCGACCGCAATACACAAACAGGGTTATACTAACAAGTTAGACATTGGACAATCTAAAAAGGCATAAACACCCAAGCACGATACACGAGTACAGGAGCACCTCCCCCACCATACACACATATACACTGACTTACAGTCACATACGCCCATCAACAAAACCCGAAGAACCCGGTTCTTCCTAACTAAAAACCTACCTCACATAACCCAGTTTTATATTTGTGTTTCAAAATTCCACTCACATCCCATTTAGAGGATGCTTTACCTGTAAACGTTTCCTCTGTTCCTTTACTTGCGCACCCTTCTTATCGCACTTTACCCTGGCACCTAAGGAGCATGAACCCAGGCTTATTTTACCCGCCAAGGAATCTTGGTTTTCTCTCCTTTCCGGAACGACATTGGTTCCATTTTGGACGAGATTCTCCCTTTGTTGCTCAAAGACACTATCATGACTGACTGCCCTATCTACATTTATTTTCTGCTCGCACTCAGTACCTACATCTGATTTCATTACTGGCGAGACAAAATCATCTATATTCACAGCAGCATCGCAAGATACAGGATTAACCGTCTGTTCCCATACTTTTGAGTATCCCCTATGTCTGGCCGTTAACACAACAACGTGCTTCCTCTTAATCACTTGTTCATCGTGAAACCTCAATCCTTTGATTAACACCTTGCCCCCAGGCAAAAGTCGTAAGATTCTGACAGGGCCAAATTGACGCGGGTTATCGTTTTGACCTGAACAACGGACCATGGTCCGAGCCCCTGGTACTACATGATTTAAATTCCTAAACGCCTCATTGCCAAGTTGGTTTACCCCCCTTTTTCCTTTCCTTTCCACAACTATCTGTTCTGCAATTTTTATGTCCCCCCTTTGCCTAACTTGAGTAACCTCTTCTGTTTTGACTACTGTCACCGTTGAACATATAAACGATATGCCTTCAAGGACATCAGTACCTAGAATACCATCGTACGGTCGATCGGCAAAGGAGTGATAGAGGAAATTACATTGTGGCAGAGAACGATCACGCACCTTTATATCTAGCGTAACCTCCTGCTTGATGTGCACACACCTTCCATTCACTCCCTGCACCATCATATCCACCTCTTTAAATGGAGCTTGCAATACTTGGCGAAACAGCTCACCATCGAGGAACAACACCTGTAAACCAGTGTCAACCAACATATCGACTCGCTGTCCTTGAATTGATACATCGATTCGATATAAACGGTCCTTCCCTCGCTTTAACACAATTGGTTCTGTCTCCTCTCGAGTGACTTGCGTGGAATCGTGCTGTTTCCCCTGGTGGCAGTCTCGGGCAAAATGCCCTTGTAGGCCACATTTAAAGCAGTTGAATATTTTTTTGCTATTCTGTCCTTTTTCTGAGGCCTCTTTCAGCAGCTTTTGCATCATATCCCGTAATTCCTTTATTTCGCTTTTACATACGCATTCCCTCGACACGGGCTCAGCTGCAGCATTCGTGAGGCTCTTACCTCGTTTTTTAGATCGTGCTATGGTCACATCATCCTCATCACTGGAATCCATAATTACAGGTTCCATAGCCACACCACTACATTCCCCATGATACTTCTTTCAAGATCCTCAGATTCCATGGCACACTTAATCGCCTCCTCAAATGTTTTGGGGCCAGTAGCCTTTATCAGCTTCTTATGTGGAATCAGTGTGCCATGACGAAACCTTTCCAATAATAGTTGCTCTCTTGAGGGCTCCATACTGGGATTTGCTTGAATGAATCGGTCCATGGCCATCTAGAGCCAGCCTGTGTAATTTAGGGCCGATTCTTTCCTCCGCTGTACGACGTCATACAGCTCTTTGCCATAATCCTTATCGATCTTTACCCGGCCAAACAAGTGGCAGAGTCAAGACCGGAAGATGGCATAGCTGTCAACGTCGAACAGCTCGAGGTCCGCTGCTTTCCTTGGAGCAGCACCTTTTAATTTAGATTTCGCTACAGTGAGCTTAATCTCATCGTTCCAGTGCCCCAGAGCACCGATGCTCTCTACGGCTTTCAAAAACCCGATACACTTATCCCCGTTCCATCGCTAAAGAAGGCAGGGACAATACCAGTATAACCCGCCATCTTGGGCTTTACTGCATCCGCCGCATTTTCCCCTGCACCGTCGTTAGGCATCTTAACTGATATACAAACCCCTTCTATATCTATCACCCACACAAATACCCTCTCCTTTTCTTCCTTTGCCACACAACACCAACAAACACTTTAAACACACTATTACACTGTCTTAATAATTCAGAAATACTGCCGAATTAACGAGTCCCTGTTCGGGTGCCATTGTGTGCCACCCACGTGCGGGGGCGGGACTGATATGCAGTCCTGCGACGAATCCGAAACCCCGTACGTCGAGGCAAGGGAGGGTGGAACTCGTACAGGCGATGGAAGGAAAATAGGCAGTGTGTTTTAAACAACTACAGAAGTTTAATCAATTACTCAAACTTATTTGTAATACACATCGTTAAAAGAATTAATAAAAATTAACAATAAAATTAGCGACAAATTCAGGGGCCCCCTTAATACTCGACTGAAAACTAAAAAAATTAGTACCCTATTTGCTAATGACAACACTGAGCAACTACGCATTTAATACAATATGCATAATACCAGATGGCATCTTGCCAGCACAAGTGTTTCGTTCCCACAGACCGTAAACATCAATCTAACCAGAGCTATATGCACCAGACGCACCCGAACGCATTACTTCAGGCACATGGAACCTAAGGACTGGTCAATATCGAAAGTGCCGTGTACCCCTTTTTACCTAAGTACAATTCTATTGACATATAATACTGTAAACCAACATGAATTGTGTTCTCGGGGGAGGGATACTGTAACCCCCTTATATAACACAATAGAGCAACCCGTGCTCCAACACTACAGCGCACAAATGACCCCTTAGGCTCGACTACCCCTCCTGACTTATGCGAGGGAGTGAACAACTTTTTTAAGTGCAACTATTTTCGTCCACTATTCTATTCCATCTCTCAACATTGGCGCTAGGGACCACTTGTGCAGGCTCAGCTGAACAAATAACGTTTTCGGATATAGAATCCGTTACGTGTATCAAACAGAATTAAATATCATTTAAATGTTTAACTCAGTAACTAGGTTTTACATATTTTAACATAATCGTTTGCAATTGTCCAGAAGAAATTAATAACTTTCTCAGAATTGCACCTAATAGAGCGTCCTCATCAAAGAAATTGATCAGTAATATCGCTCAATGCATATTCGGGAAACATAATGTTACGGGTAAGAATGTCAAACATACATTTGCAGAAGGCCACACTTGGCATAAGAACACTTTCTTGTCAATGAAAAAGAAAACAGAACAATCTCACCAGACCACGTTGGCAAGCTGTTTTCTCAACTTTGACGGGATGAACGAACAAAATAACATCAGCGACGATCCATTGCATACGCGCGGGCTCCATTCGGCTCTAAGACGTTTTCTTAAAACTTTGTCCGCAATAAAACAAAATATTAGTGAACAGGGAGGACTTTACGGCAAATTGTAAACGTCATCTGCACTACTAATTAGTTTTATTAAACTTCCAAGCGTTATTTTGCAGGGAACGAACAACAAGCGCCATTTTTTGAACCTTGTCCCGTTCGCCACTTGTTTTCGCCCCTCTCCCAACGATTTTATTTGCATCCATCCTGTACAGCTTTTTCTCCTCGAACTCAATTAAACAACAATAAAAACAGATAGAAATGAAGCAGTTTTTTCTAGAATTTCTCCCCGCTACAACAAAGCCTAACACTGCTGCAGATGGCATTGTTGCCGCGAAGGGAAACTCTACAGCTGCTCTCAACAATTACGTTAAAACTGAATCTTATAATTCCTACTACAACAAACGTTATACGATCACACGTCTTCATATATCGACCGCAATACACAAACAGGGTTATACTAACAAGTTAGACATTGGACAATCTAAAAAGGCATAAACACCCAAGTACACACGATACACAAGAATATGGGAGCACTTCCCCCACCATACACACATATACACTGACTTACAGTCACAAAACATTAGATATTAATGTTCAGGGATGTGTCACATTTAACTAATTCAGAAAGCAAAAAATTAAAAAAAGAAATCTTTTATTTTGGGAATATATATGCTTAGAAAACTTTCATCTCGTGGTACACTAACTGTAATTTCTTGCAAAGAAGAATATACAAAAGAATCAAATTACATGCACTGGTATTTGCGACATACATGCAAACTTGTTTTATTTATTTTATTTTGAGGTTAGATACAAAAACACCTATTCGGAGCCCATATGGCCAAAAAACCAACAAGTAGGGTCCCCGAAAGGTGAAAAATATATACCGGGTGTCCTAAAAATGACTGATGGATTTTGAAAAATCAATAAAAAAAAGACGGAATGCGATAGATATGTATAGTTTGCAGCCTTATGCTTAGGAAATCAGGGAATTTTATCCCACCAAATTTCAAATTTAGTTAACATTTTCACCCACAGGTGGTGCTGAAAACTATGAAAAAATAAAAACCAGTATGAAAATAAAATGTTGTAAAGACTGTTGCAAAAAAATTAAACAATGACATTTTCAATGTAACCCCCATTTGAAAAAACCATTTTGGTAGAGCAGACTTGCAATCTCAACAGCACACGCTATCAGCTTGTTACAGATCGCCTGCAGCACCATCTCTTGGTAGAAATGTTAACTAAATTTGAAATTTGGTGGGATAAAATTCCCCGATTTCCTAAGCATAAGGCTGCAAACGATACATATCTATCGCATTCCGTCTTTTTTTTATTGATTTTCAAAATCTATCAGTCATTTTTGGGACGCCGGGTATTTGAGAACAAAGTCGTATATATACAGGGTGGGCCAAAAAAAAACTCGCCACTGAAAATTTCTAAGTCCAATGGAAACGGTCCACAAAGGGGTAAGCGATTCTAGAAGGAAGAACGCTACCATTAATTAAGGCAGGCGTTAACGTTAAATGGAACGAGTCGATTTCTAGACGAAGGATACCAAGAGTTCTGGCAAGAAGCGATTAAGTTTCAAATTACATTATTTTTACATTTGTTAGGGGAGCCCCATTGAGACAGGTGGAGAAGTTCAAGTATCTCGGGATTGCATTCACGAGTGATGGGCGGCAGGAAAAAGAATTGGATGCTCGGATCGGTGCAGCAAGCTGTGTCAGACGTGAACTGTGGTGACCTGTGGTAATGAAACGCGAGCTGGGAAACAAAGCCAAGCTCTCAGTCTTCAAATCTGTCTTTGTCCCCATTCTCACCTATGGCCATGAGTCTTGGGTAATGACCGAAAGATTGCGATCACGTGTACAAGCGGCCGAAATGAGATTTCTGATAGGGTGCTCAGCAGCACACTAAGGGAGTCTTTGAGGCCCGCATCACAGTTGTGTATAACGTGCGCCTTGAGTCTCTTGAAAAGGTCTCAAAACACCCGAGTCTCTGAAAAGGTCTCAAAAAGGAATCACAGTTGGTCGTAAGCGCATCAACAGAGGGCGAATGGACTCGCCGTATGTGAGCCGCGAACAAGGTGGCTTAGCGAGTAGAGTCCTTTCTAGAGTCCTTCAACATGGCGGTGTATGAAAATATCGAACGAGTCACGCGCGTGATGAACACTTTAGAATTCCTGTGTGATCGTAGAATTCGAGACCGATCAAATCCAATTGAAGAATACGATGATTATAGTTTTCGTATGCGATACCGTTTGGCGAAAAATATGGTGATGCTCGTATGGGGGAAATATTCGCCGACTTGCATTGCCCTCGAGGAGGCGGCACTCTGCTGCCGCTACTGCAGTTTCTCGTGGCGCTGCGCTTCTTCGCAACAGGTAAAAATGCTTCATTCTAAAAAAAATGAATGAAGCATTTTTATGAATGACGCTGATCATCTTAGATTAAAGAAACGCCACATTTCCTTCAAATGTACGGGATCAGTACATATATTTCCATCACTGTCATTGCGTGTCGATTCTCACCTCCTCCCCCAGCATGTTTGCTCTTCTCTCCTTGCTTCGCTATATATTGGCTCTCGCAGTTTCTTTCGTGTATTACAGTTTTTATTACAAAAATGAAACGCAAAAAAATTATTACATTAATAAGAAATAAACATAATCATTGTTAATAATAATAATAATAATAATAATAATAATAATAATAATAATAATACCAATAAATGTACGCAATGTTACCTAAATAGCGCTAGAAGGTCATACGTAAATGCAATAAAGTGAAAACTAACACAGGCTGCAACTTAAGTACATTATTGAATTATAAATATTTTATAAGTATTATTATTATTGTGTACATATATATATATTTTAGAAAATAGCAAAATGTAATTTGATATTTAAATAATAAATAAATAAATAATTTATTATAAGTAATGTGCAAAATTACACTCCGTTTATAAAGCATTTCTCAAGGAAACGATGTTTTACCTCTGATCCACACAATTCCAAATATAAATTATTTTAACTTAAGGATTTTTACATAAATCTGAACATAAATTTACTGGTTTCCCTAATGTTGGAATTATGATAGGAAAAAAAATAAACCAAGAATATTGTCCCCGATAACAATTTCACAAGCTTTTATAAAAATTTAAGAAAAAAATAGATGACTTTCTTATATCTATATCTAATTAAGTATGATCATTTAAAAATTTTGGAATTGGAATTTAAAAAGCCTATTTTATAATAAAGAAAAAATAAGAAATTTGACAGGGGTTAAACCTAAAAATAAAGTCCTATAGTTTCTTATAAAATTTGATTTACCGACAGTTTTTTAATAAGAAACGTACATGCGTTCAGAGGGATAAACTGATTTAAATAAACAATAATGAAATAGTTAGTCATCACGTAATTCAAGTACTATATTATCAAATAATTTTGGATATAACTCATACTATAACTTATAATACTGTAAAATAAGACAAACAAAATTTCTTTTTCAACAACCTACAATGAAATCGTTTTCGAAATTGCATTTGCCTTACCATATTTTCATTATATATATTGTAGAGTAAGAGATTTTGCTTGTAGTAATGTATAATATTGTATCCAATACTATATCTTAATATAGTACTTCAGTTTATATATCTACAGATTTAATATACGAATTATTACTGTAATTAAGGAAAAATAGTTTTTAAATCTGTTAAAATTTCGATTTCCTAAGCAGAATAACTTCAAAAACAACTTTTTTTTTAAATTTTTACATTCCTCCGTGAAGGTGACATAAAAACCACATGTCCAGCATATGTGGATCTCGGCCCTGTCACCGTTGCTATGACTACTCAAAGGTTTCCAGAGAACACGCCTACAAATTTGCGTCACTTCCGTCTCACATCTCGCTGGCGCCGTGGTTCACTTGAGCTGGTGCCTGTAGGGGAGCTGTGATGCGAAAGGACTCGGGAAAAGGACTCACGCTCAAATTCAGCTCTACCGAGCCAGCGCGAGAGTCCTTTTTGAGACCTTTAACTGTGATGCCGCCCTAAAAGTTGAGTCGCTACTTCTGCGCATTGAGACATCTTAGTTGTGCTGGTATGGCCACGTGATACGGATGCCGCAAACTGGTCTTCCTAGGCAATTGTTACTTTCCAAGCCGGTGGTTAAGAGACCAAGGGGTCGGCCTAGAACCAAGTGGCTGGACTACATGGAAAATCTGGGTTTGAGTCGCTTAGGTATTACCAGGGAGGGCATGTGCCTGATGGCGGAAGATCGCGATCGCTGGAGATCCTCCATATGGCTGCTGCCCTCGCGACCCTAACTGATAAGTGGGTTTGAAAAGTAAGTAAGTAAGCAAGCAAGAAAGCTGTAAATGTCATTACTCTGACGAACTTTAAAAAGTCAACAATGTTCAATTCTCGATTCCTCAAAGAGTATTCCTCATTAAGCAGTATTACATTTTAAATGGCGTACACACCAATGACAATTCTACACCTGTCCAGCAACAAATCTTTCGTGAAGTTCAGCAAAAGTTTAGGGAAGAATTTCCTGAAAGACGTCTGCTTACAAGACGTGCACTACACGATCTACTCGCCAAATTTGAAACCAATGGAACAGTACAAAATGTAAACAGAGGAAAAAGTGGTCGACAGAGATTGTTGCAACAATCGAAAATACTGCTGATGTGCATGTTACCCTTATGGATGAACCTAAAACATCAACAAGGTCTCTTTCTCGAAAAACAAGCATTTCAAGATCATCAGTGCGTTGGATAATCAAAAACATCGGATTGTTTCCTTATCGCACGAAATTAACGCATTCTTTAAACGAGGATAATCCAGATAGATGCCTTGAATTTTGTTCTACATTTTTGACAATGATTCAGAATGATGCTTCAATCTTGGATCATATTCTTTGGAGTGATGAAGCCAAATTTCATCTAAACGGCAAGGTGAACAGACATAATTGCGTTTATTATTCCGACGAATTAACCCATCAAACAATGGGGAAGGACCGACTAGTCCGGGTCTAAATATCTGGGCTGGAATTTGGCCTGGTGGAGTTATTGGTCCTTTTTGTTTCCAAGAAGCTCTGACTGGTAACAGGTGCGTAAATTTTCTGCGAACCAAAATCGTCCCAAAATTGGCAGCGGTTTGTGAACACGAGATGATCTTTCAGCATGACGGGGCACCGCCACACTATGCTGTATAAGCGTGAAATTTTCTTGATGATGCCTTTGCAAAGAGTTGGTTTGGCAGAAGAGAATGGATAGAGTGGCCTCCACGTTCTTGTGACCTAACGCCTTGCGACTTTGCTGTATGGGGAATTGTCTGATTTATGCCCCGTACACATTGGACCGGCAAGGCGGCAAAGCGGCGAAGCGTCTTTTTATGCCTCCCCCCTGCTGCCTCCTCTGCCACTCGCGCGAGTTGTTCCTACTGGACCGGCACGAGAGAAGCGGCAAGGGAAGAGAAATTATATAATGACGGCGTCGTTTCGATCTTAAGTTATTGCAGTAAAACTGGACGAAGTTCACGGTTCACAGAAATTTGTGGTATCCGAAATTTGCTATATCTGAAACAATTCGGAATTTGTTATTTTACTGTTGAAAGGCCAATTGGCACAGTTGAGAATTCCGAATTGTTTCGTTTATTTTTTTTTTTATATCAGAGTTCATTATAAAGAAGTTCAACTGTGTTATATGTCGCTGAGAAAGCATAATTAAAACATAACAAAACAGAATATACAAATAAACTCTAGTTTTATTTATATTTGTTCAGTGTGCATATTTTCTCGTATTTATAAAAAGTCTTCAAGATTATTTTTAAATTTGATTGTCGCCAACATCGATCGGCAATATTTTCAATCGAAGCGATCGAAAACCAAATTCGTGATCACGTTTCTTTTCTAAAACTTGCTAATTTCCAACTGAATTATCTAATTAAAATTTAACCAAACGTATCTATTTAACGATGTAAAAAGCTGAAGGACAATAGTAATTTATAATTTCACATTTACAAAATAAAGTGCATTCTCTTTATTCTATTTCACTATAAAATTGTGATCCGCCATCATTCTTTTGATCATGTGCTCCAGTA
>JAHWFO010040189.1:379272-389738 GCA_023313115.1 Rhysida immarginata
ATTTTTGCGCAGGGTTATTGCAGGAAATCAGCTTTCCGTTGGTAAGAGTGTCTACTGGTCCTGAAGGAGGGTCTCCCGATCCGAAGGTGTCGAGGTGATGCACTTAAGTATCTGCTAGACCTCAGATCCAGAGGTCTATCAGTCTCTACACTGGCATGTAGTTCCTGTGGGAATATTGGCCCTCTGATCCAAACTCCTGCCAACCGGCTGTGGAGATGATTGCAAAAATCTTTCATTTTACTTTTATTTTTATTGGACACACATTTTATTTATTATTTTGTTAGGGTGGGTTAGTATGCTTACGGGAGAATGTTGCAGGCAGCTAGTGGTTTATGGAGTATTGTCAATGTTAAAAGTTTAACACTTGTAAATTGAAGCAATAAATATACATTTTTGCAGTTTTTTTAATATTAAATATTTTAGGAAAACAGCTAATTTTGACTAACTATTGTTAGCAGTAAGATAGACGATTTATTTTATTGCTATTTTAAATTGTTGTACGAGCTCAACAACACTGTGGCAATTTTAACCTTTTTCAACGAGACATAATGCCTCGTGAGGAACGAAAATACACGCTATGGGCTGAGCGAACAGGTTTAGTTGTTGCGAAAATTTAGGTTGTAGGATATGGAATGTGTTGGAGTTAGTTGTCGTTTGGGTAGGCGATGGAAGCAACGTCTGGACTCTGAGACCATATAGAGGATCCTGGAAACATAAACACCGATGGTTGATGGCAAAGTTCAACATAGCCGTGGGATTGAACCTCGAGCGTTGAACTTAGATTCTTATCGATTACAAAGTCATCCCGACGCCTGGGACTAATGGAGTCATATACTGGTCTGATGAGACGGCAGATTTTAACTGGGAAGAACACAGTGCTCTGCTTTGGCCTTTGAGCGGATAGTCGTATGCAGTCATCCGTCGGGAGTTGATCGGCACTGGGAAGTGCGGAATCTGGAAAAATTGATGTGTAGTCGCCTGGGACTGAAAACGAAATGGCAAGAGTAATTATACATTCATTCTCATTAAGGAGTTTCTATTTCAAAAATAAACTTACAGAAAAACTTACCGATAGCAGAGTGAGAAATTGTGAAATTCCTCGAACGCAATTATGAAAGCTTGCAATTTTATCACCAGGACTAATGACCACAATAAACAGTAAGCTTAATTTATGTTCCGATTCAGTTAAGGTTAGTGTTAACGTCCTTACTAACCTATTAATTTTTCCCTTTAGATATGACCTAGTCCCCTTACCCCCCACCCCATTAATGCATTTCTTTTCTTTTTCTTCTCGAGTCCTAGACAAATTCTTGTAATGTTCCAAATTCACCAACAGCTGGGTCATCAAAGAGTCCCTTGAAGCCAGAGATGAAGACGTAGTAGCCAGTAGCTCCATTATATACAATCCTTAGTAGTTTATCACCAAGAAAATCGTTTTGATGGATTCAAGCTCTCATTAACTTGTCCCACATTGCTATTTTCATTTCACAAAGCTTAAAAAATCTTTACTAAATACGAGGGTTGGGGCATAAGTCATGGCAACTATTTCTTTTCTTGTAGATATGTGAATGGATCACAAACGTATATGTGTCGTGTGGAAGTTCTGCAGGCATAGTGTGTATGCAAAACAACAGATGGCTCTGTGATAAGTGGTAGTAGCGCAGCGAGGGCTGTGAAATCAGTCAGTTGGTGAGTGTCGTGCGAGATGGAAGTAACCAGTGTTGAGCAGCGCGCTTAAATCAAAATAGCAGTTCTCCGAGGGAGAAATGCGATGGAATGTCACAGTGAATTAGTGGAAGCCCTTGGGAATAATGCCCTACCATACTGTACAGTAGCACAGTGGGTAGGAAAGTTTCAGCAAGGACGTGTGTCAACCAGTGATGAGCAACCGTGAAGGCCATATTGCCCTGTATACTACCGTAATAAATTAGTGTGTTACGATATTTCAGTGCTATTCATTGTCCACACATGTAGTTAACACCTTGTCCTTTCGTCTGTATATGTCACATTTTCCAACCAGACTGGTATCTTCAAGAAAAAAATAGTTGCCATGACTTTTGCCCCAAGCCTCGTAGTAAATGTAAGTTTTTAAATTTAATTTGATATTAACCAAGAGTTTAGATTTTTCTCGTCCTAATTTCCTAGAAGATATTCAGAATTAAAACAAGCTGTGTAATATTGCTAAGCCCCTTTCAAGATCGAATTGTACATCATTGTCCTTAACTTACATGTACTGCCCATCAGTGCAGCTTTATAACATTGGGTTTGGGTGTACAGTAACTCCAATAAAGAATATTTTTTCGGACTTTCTTGTCTATGGTTTCTTAATAGCACCTTAAGGTAATCTGCTCACAGGAATTTTAGATCTCCATTGCACTCTTCAGTGAAACTCAGCTCCTGAGAAACTTGTTCCATCAGTATCCGTAAGCACCGATTTAATTGTCACCACTTCTCTACGACGGAGGTGGTAACAAAATATATATATATGAATTCCATTGCCAGACTTGGAGAGGTGGTAGGGAAGGTTAAAACTAACAACTATTCCGAATACCATTTTTCCCATAAAAACGTAAACGAGTTAAAAAGGTGTAAAGATCCCGACCAACCCCCGTGAATGCTGCACTGCACCCGCAGAGGTGCATGCAAACCAGGAAATTAGCAACGAAAGCACTAATTGGTGAATCAAAACGCACGGGTGATCACATTCCTCATTGAGGGTGACCAGACAGAGTCCGTGAAGTACGTACAAGCAGATGCACCACACCTGCAAAGATCTCAACATGAATGAGTTCACATATGGAGAGATGGCAGACATGCATCTGTTGTACGGCCAGGCTCATGGCAATGTTGGATCTAGCAAATGATTGAAGATATTTGACAATGTTTAATGTTGATTGTTGTGTTAAATTTATATTTATTGTTCACTTATAATAATTCAATTGTTTATTTGAGTGGTTACAGATTATTGTTGCACTAATAAAGAAAATGGCTGTAAAATGAATATTCTTCCTGCTTTAAGTATTTCCATTTGATATTCCACACTTATTTTTTGGTGCCGAAACCCGGGAACACAAGCAATACAATGGATGAACTGAAGCAGAGAAGGATAGTCATACGAAGCAGTGTTACTAGGTTAGTAACTAAAATAGAAAGCTTGTTAGAAGGAGATGACAAAGTTGAATTGCAAGTTAACACTGAATTGATACAAAAGAGAACAAATGAGTTAGCAGACTTGGATAGACGCATTCAAGGCTTACTGAAAGCAGAAAAGGAATTGGAGGAAGATTTTATAAGGTGTGAAGAATATGAAAGCAAGGCGCAGCGAATTATGATTAAATCCAACCAAGAATTACTGAAGGGACAACAAATATCAACTGAGGGCATGAATACTGCTAAGACTAAACTACCAAAGTTAGAAATAAGCCCATTCAATGGAGAACTGGACAATTGGTAATGTTTTTGGGAACAATTTAAAGCTTCTATTGATGTCATTGAGATTACTTGAGATCACTTTTGAAAGGTGAAGCAGATGCAACAGTCAGTGGCTTAGAATTATCAGAAGCAAATTATGAAGTTGTGAAACAAATATTAAAAAAGAAGTTTGGTGATAAAACAAGTATAATACAGAAGCATATTGATTCCATGATGTCTGTCAAACCTAACAAGTCTATGAAGGCCATTGATTTGAGGAAGACTTACAATGAATGTCAACAGAGAATTTGGGCATTACAAGCTTTGGGAATTAATGTGAAAGATTCTGGTGCGATGTTGGTTCAATAATTTCTCGACTCTTTCCTGCAGAAATAATTCGACTGTGGTATCGGGCTGTGGAAAGTGAAGATACAGACAACATTGATAAGCTGTTTGAAGTCATAGACAAGGAGATTGAGAGTATTGAAAAGACTCAAACATTTTCTGAAAAATTACTAAAACAAAAGCAAAACAAAATAGAATCAGAAGAGAGTGATGATGATAGCACACCTACTGCAGCTGCATTCCAAATTCGTGTTAAGAAATAAAGTAAAGTCGATCCATTTTGTGTATTTTGTTCAAAGAAAGGACATTGTCAAAAATAACTGAACCAAAGGAACGCATGTTAAAATTAAAAGAGGGTAATTGTTGTTTTCTGTGTTTGTAAAGAGGACACTGCAAAAGTACCTGTTATAACAAAGAGCGATTTTCATGCAAGCAGTGCAAAGGAAAGCATCACGTAGCACTGTGAAAATAAACCAAGTAGCAACATAAATAAGGGGAGTGAAACAATGGTAAACACAACGATTTTGAGTGTTGGTGAAAGGGGAGATGAACTTTACTTACAAACAGGCATGGCATTGGTAGAGAATGCAAATGGGGTAAATACTTGGTTAGATGTCTATTGGATCCAGTAAGTCAGAAAAGTTTTGTCTGCACAGAACTAATAAATAAACTAGGGATTAAAGCAATGGCAGAGGAAGAAATTCGAGTTATAGGAGTTGAATCTCAGAGAACCCCACAAAGAAAAGGAAGCTATTTCAATTAATTCTGTACAGCACCAACCAGCAAAGAGAAAGTTGAGATTAAGGCAATTGAAACAAATAATCAATTTTGCAATTTGTCTTCAGTTTTGACTAAAGTAAAAGAACAGTTGAAGTTAAAACTAGCTGACATTGACAGTGAAAACACTCCAACAGTAAAAGTTTTAATTGATGCTCATTATTACTGGTCTGTTGTAAAAGACAACTACATAAGATTGACACAGAACCTGGTAGTTATGCAAACAAGTTGATGAGCAGCTAAAGGCATTTTTGGAATTGGACTCAATTGGAATTAAAGAAGATAAACAGGACAGGTCAATGAAGAATCAACATATTTTTGAAGAATTTCAAGGAAAATTTGAAATTCAAGATGGAAGAAGTATAGTAAATTTTCCGTGGAAGGAAAATTGTGATAAACTAGCAGATAACAGAACCACTGCAGAAAAAAGGTTCAGTTACCTGAAACAGAGGTTCCAAAAAGATGCTAGTTTTCAACAACGCTACGAGTAAGCTATGTTAGATTACTATGCAAGGGAACACATTGAACTTGTAGAAGACTCATCATTATCAGAAAAACATCTTTTCTATTTACCACATCACGCAATAGTAAGGGATGACAGACAGACGACAAAAACAAGAATAGTGTTTCATGAATCTTCTCATGAAAAGAACTGTTTATCTTTAAATGATGTGTTAGAAAAAAGACTAAATTTGAATCCTGAGTCATTCACAGTTATGTTAAGATTTAGAGTGCTTTGCAAGGTCTTTTCTGGGGATGGCAGTCAGGCCTTTCTACAGTTAGTACTTCACAAGAACGACATATGCTACAAGATTTTTGTGATTCAAGATACAAGAAAATTTAACTACAAATGAAGAGGCCATATATAGATTTAAAAGACTACCATTTGGTTTGACTTGTGGTGCATACTTATTGGCAGCAACTCTAACAGAACATGCAAGATGACGCAAAGATACGTATCATTTGTTAGAATGTTGTCTTAACAAGAACATGTATGCTGATGATTTTATGGCAGGTGGTGATGATGAAGAAGAAGCATTACAACTTTATAAGGAACTGATAGCAATGACAAGTGAAATCAGTTTACCTATGGCAAAGTTTTCAACGAATGCAAAGTTAGTCTGTGCAAAACTCAAGCCTGAGGAAGCTGAAGTGATAAGCGTAAAATTTTTGGGTGTAAAATGGGACACATGAAAAGATGACCTTCCTATTGGCTTGAAAGTAAATGCAGCCACACTAATAGAAAATTGTTGTACCAAAAGAACACTGCTGATGACTGTAGCTAAACTGTATGATCCATTGGGATTACTCAATCCATTCATAGTGACTGGTAAATTATTGTTCCAAGATACGTGGAGCAAAGGAATAGATTGGGACGATCTTCTTCCTTTGGACATCCAAGCAAAGTGGGAAAAGTGGATAAAGGAAATAGACATGTTAAAAGAAATTTACTTTCCCAGGTGGATAGGTACATTAAACAAACAAAAACACACCGGAATACATGTGTTTTGTGATGCAAGTCCAAAAGTTTATGGAGCAGCTTTGTATGTAAAATGTTGCACTAATGATACAGTTACTGTTACATTGGTTGTAAGCAAATGTTGATTAGCTCCGGTGAAAACTGTTACGCTACCCATGTTGGAATTGTTAGCAGCACTCATAGGAACTCGACTGCTGAAATATTTACTAATGCAAGGTGATAATATAACTTTGTGGTCAGATTCATCTGTTGCTATTGCTTGGATCAAAGGTGATCCAAGGAGGTGGAAGAGCTTTGTAGCCAACAGAGTTATAGAAATTCAAAAACATTTCAGTCCTAATCAATGGAAACAATGTAAAGGAGAAGAAAATCCTGCTGATTACTTAACTAAAGGAATTACAGTAAAAGAATTAAAAGAAGCACAAACTTGGTGGCATGGGCCTGAGTGGTTACTTACTGGAGATATGAAAGATTATGAAGTTGAACCCAAAGCAATTAAGTCAGATATTGAAAAGGAACAAAGAAAACAAGTGATTACTAGTAATGTCGTGGAACAAACAGAGGAAATGAAATTGTTAGATATTGATAAAATTAATAATTTCAAGAAACTGTTGAGAGTCACAGCTTGGGTGATAAGATTTACAAGCAAAATGTTGAAAAGAACTACCAGTAATACAGCTAACAAAAAGTTAACAGCTGATGAGTTACAAATAGCAGAAAATTACTGGGCTAAAGAAGTACAAAGAGGTTGTTTTTCACCTGAATTGGCAGCACTAAATGAAAATAGAGAAATGCCAAGAGATTCCAAGATCAAGATGTATAATCCTTTCCTGGATGAAGAAGGTTTAATTCGAATTGATGGAAGGCTCCACAAGGCTGAATTGACCATTCAAGAGAAACATCCAATTGTATTAAATGGTAAAGATAAGTTTGTCAAGTTACTAACACTAAATGAGCATCAACAAAATTATCACCTTGGGTTGAAGTTTATCCTTGCTAAACTAAGGAAGAAATCTTGGATTTTGAAGGGTAGGAAGACAGCTAAATTTATAATAAAGTCTTGTTTAATATGCCGCAAACATATTCGTAAAAGAGGTGAACAAATCGAAGCGCCACTACCCTTGGATAGAATAAATCAAATTCTTCCATTTGAAGTCGCAGGAGTGGATTTTAGAGGACCTTTATTTGTCAAGAATAACAACAAAATGAACAAGTCATATATTGCATTGTTTTCATGTACAGTTACACACGCTATACATCTGGAACTTGTTTCTGATATGAATGCAGAGAAGTTCTTACTGGCTTTAGAAAGATTTGTTGGAAGAAGAGGGGATGCAAAGTCATTTACTCAGATAATGCAAAAAACTTTAAACGAGTTGACAGTGAACTACAAATGTTGTGGAAAACCATTGATGGAGTGAAAGTAGCACAATACTTTGCACACAAGGGTGTGAAATGGAAGTATATCGTTGAGAGAGCCTCATGGTGGGGAGGCTGGTGGGAACGGATGATTCAAACTGTGAAAAGATGCTTACGGAAGATATTAGGAAGGTCAAGGCTTGAATACGAGGAACTAGCAACAGTACTTTGACATATTTGCATGAGGATCCACAAGAAGAAGGACCTTTAACTTCATCACATTTTTTGATTGGTGAATGGTTAAATAAAGTACAGTCATGTACCAATGTAGAGTCTCAGACAGAGTTAAACAAAATTTGGAAGCTGAAGCAACAGTTGATAGATTCTTATTGGCATCAATGAAAACAGGAATACTTGTTAGAACTCCAACACAAACTCGGGTATTCTGCCTGGCTGCTTCACCGGGTGGTAAAGATTGGAGATATTGTTCTGGTAGTAGGTGAGAAGACTCCTAGACACATGTGGAAAATAGGAAGATTACAAGAAGTGATACCAGGGAGAGATGGAAAGAAAATCCTGTGTAGTAAAGTTGCCAAACAACACTGAAATAATAAGACCAATACAATTACTTTGCCCATTAGAAGTACTCTTCAATGGTGGGGAGCATGTTGGATCTAGCAAATGATTGAAGATATTTGACAATGTTTAATGTTGATTGTTGTATTAAATTTATATTTATTGTTCACTTATAATAATTCAATTGTTTATTTGAGTGGTTACAGATTATTGTTGCACTAATAAAAAAAAAAAAAAGAAAGAAAAGAAAATGGCTGTAAAATGAATATTCTTCCTGCTTTAAATATTTCCATTTGATATTCCACAGGCAATACACGAGAAGCTGTAAGTCTCTACCATCAGAGGTTCCCTTGTAGACGACATCCTTGTCGAGCAACATTTATGACGATTGACCAGCGCTTACAGGAAACGGGACAATTTCTACCCAGTATGCATGATGCTGGTTTGCCAAGGACTGTGCGAACACGACATGTCGTAGAGGATGTGCTGCAAGATTTGCAGATAACCAATCCACAAGCATCCGTGCATTACCTCTAAAGGGTCTTGATTGAAGCGGCTTGTTAAAACGTATGTAAATCCGTTTTTTAAAAGATAATCAACCAATGCAATCGAACTATGCAATGTTATTCTTAATGATTCAGAGGTTTGCTTGCTCATAAATGACCTCTCTCCGGGTGGCAAAGAACTATTGAAAATATCAGCCCTATCAAACCATTCTATGTTTTCTTCAAGAATCTTTAATAGAAAGGATTTTCAAGGTTTGTAAAGATTAATCATTTGTATTGCCGATTTGATTATACAGAAATAGTATTTATAATAATTTTAATAAAAAGAAAAAAAAATACCTTTTGCAGTTTTGATTTCTGTCTAATGGCTTCAGTTGTATGTCTTAAGTTTAGAGTATCAAAAAGATTATTCATTTTATAGGTAAATGAAATTGTTCCAGCAACATCTTCATTTTCCATTTTATTAGACTGATGATAATAAGCAAGTGCAGATGCTACCGAATTACTGAATAACTAGAAAAGCAAAGTGTTTCTTTAAAGACTGATTATTTTTATTGAAAAGTATATGTTTATATGATTATATAATCTTGAAATTAACCTGTGCAGCAAGACGAACATCCATTTTTTGAAAAGTATTTGGGTTTAAATGCAAAGAAGTGAGCTTTGGAGCAACTTTTAAACCTGCAGGGAGAGCTTCATCCAGTTCTAATAATTTAAGATAATGTGAATATTTCACACATTCTTGTCACTGATCTGCAATAAACAAAATACTTAGATTTGCAAAGTTTTAGTAAGTTATATATACACAAAATTATTAAGTTAATCTGAGTTACCTTAAAAAAACCACTCTTCATTAAGTTATTGCGTATGCATTTTAAAATATGTGGAATACGTATATAGTGGTTGAATCCACAGGATGAGCAAAATAGTTTTTGACTTGGCCCATTTTGCCACATATATCAAATGTAGCTAATGCAGACTTGTTATTTGTTGCTCCATCACATACAGTAGCACTAACGATTATGCTACTATTGCTTAGGTGGATAATGCACTCAATAATTAATTTGGCTAAAATATTTGCTGGGATAGCACTGGAAGCACAAAACACCCCTACTGCTTGAATCCATCCACCCAAAAATGGACGAAACATGAAAACGAGTACAAAATGGATTCCCATCCTTGTTTATGTCTTCCTTTCTTGTATAATTTCCATAATCTACTTTTCCAATTAATCGACCAGTATTACTTTGAAAGGCCAGAAATTCTCGGACAGTCATCTCATCCATCATTAATATTCCTTTTCTATTCATGTCAGGATGTTCTTGCATTTTTTCCCTTAGAGCTGTGAATGAAGTTGGGTCAAATCCAAAGCTACAATCTAAGCTTTTTATATAGTGATAAAGAGTACTCTTATCTGGTAATGGAAGAATATTATTTTCTCTCATGTACTCATACATTGATGGTGATCTAATTCTCAACAAAAGACAGTGTAAAATCCATTCTTGAGAATATCGCATTCCTTTGTTGCTTTTAGAATGGGCCATCTTCAGAGCTTCTTTCAGTAAGATGTTCTGTATCTTTGGAAGATTTTCAAATTCTTTTGACAATTTTCTTTTAATTCTTTCTGTAATCGTAGATTTCTTCTTTTGAGTTCATTGATTTCTTTCTGTTTTATTTTCAGTTTGGATGCTTGGTATTTTACTCTCCAGCGAAGCCTGTACGCATGCTCCTTATCTTTAGTAAATTTTCGCACTGGTTGAGAAAAATTGGATCTTAACATGGAAGGCTGAGTTGTAGATGATTCGGGTTCAATGTTATTGTTAATCAATGGAGTAATGCTGCTGTTTATCCCATTAACATCGTTTTCTTCAATAGACAGTACTTCAGTAGTTGGATCTTCAGCTCCTATGAGTTCAGGTTGGGGGATTTCCTAAAGTTAAGAGGAAATAAATTAGAGAAAAAAATTACCATTTATCATTATATTTTCATTGAATCCAGTGACGTAGGTAGGG
>JAHWFO010040189.1:389838-403614 GCA_023313115.1 Rhysida immarginata
TCAATCTGGCACCCCCAGATGCTGCACCTAGGGACGGATGTCCCACCCTGTCGGCCCCCCCCCCCCCAGTTCATCGGCTGATTATATCAGGTACTTTTTTCAATTTATTTGATGGAAATAATATATTAAAAGAAACAACAGGTATGCTTACCACTTGGTTTGAATGATGGTTCCTTTCATTTGTTTTCCGAGGTTTTGGCAATTTGGTGGATAAATACGCTGGCAAATTAGGAAAGATTGTTGGAATGGCACCTTTAACAAGCTTTACATGATCTCGACTTATTTCATGAATTTGTCCATTTATCAATGTTTTAAAAGTTTTATCAATAAACCAAGGTTCGAAATGAAGTTGACAAACATGCCAATTATCATTTTTTGGGTAATCATTATGAGCACGTGGAATTTTTAACTTCCATGCCTCTATTTGATCTTTTGGTACCTTAAACAGTGACACTTTTTCCTTGTTGGATTTACAGCCGTTAGTACACCCGGGAACAGCGCATTTATTCGGCATTTCTGATTTAATATTCGCTTGAGCACGCTTCGACACTACTGATTTTAATGCTGAGTGTGGCTATCTGTGGCCTTCTGCTACACGTAGCGCTACCCTGGTGGAAAATATTTTCCCCTTTCGCTTTTTTCCTCCCAGAGACAAAGGAAACCGGTTTAGTTCAACCACCTCCCCCTTCTATTCACTCTGCTAATAGTTTGAGCTGTTAATAAAATGTTGGGAATAAAACTGCCACAGAAGAATCTGAAGCCTTGTTCTTTACACCTTCTACTATGTAAGCTATTACTTTCTAAAAAGTCAAAAGCATTTTCCAATTTGAAATTTTGTAACTTTTCTAAAGAATTTGTAGAACACATGGTTGTAGCACATAGCATGATCCTACCAACGTCCGCCATTTTCAGAGGAAATCTGATAACAGACGGCACCTAATGCTGGTGGGAGGAGTTAGCTGGGAAAGGACAATTGGCTCTTCTGCTATTTGTTGCTTACAAACAGTCTTCTGATACAAAGTAAGTCTTTCCATCAATCCAGATAGTGTTCAATGTGATGTCTATTTGCACCATAGCATAATTCTGCACGACATTTCAATGATGCTATCACATCAACAAACGTGGCCGGTGTTATTGCCCTGCGTTCTTCCCGAATTCATTGTTGCAGATCCTCTTGCAAGGTGGGCTGTGCGGAATAAACCTTGTCCTTGATGTAGCCCCACAAGAAAAAATCAAGTGGCGTCAGATCAGACGAGCGTGGTGGCCACTTAACTGGCCCTCCTCGGCCAATCAATCGATCTCTAAACATGTAATCAAAAATGTGCTGGAGTGCCGTCATGCTGATACCACATGTGTTGATAACAGGCTAGTGGCAGAGTTATCAACAAAATCTGCCACTATTCCACTGAGGATCTCATCCCTGTAGCGTTTTGCTGTGAGAATTCCCTCGTTAGGGTATAGTACCACAATGGAGTCATTGTACAGCTCACATCACACACTTATCTTCCAGTTCGCTTGATGTGTTGCTTCTCGCAGCCGTCGAGGGTTTTCTTCTGCCCAGTAATAAAGATTGTGCTTGTTGACAACTCCATCCCGGGAAAACTGGGCTTCATCTGTCCACAACAATTCATTCGCGAAGTTTGGATCATCATCTAGGTGACAGAGAAACCAGTTGCAGAAGGTGGTGCGACTGATGTAATCGGCTGTCAATAGTTCCTGGTGGCAGTGTACATGATACAGGAGGAAACGATTTGCATGTAGGATCCTAATGACAGTACGTTGGGAACAGCCAGCTACTGTGGCAATTGCTCAGCTGCTGGTGTGCGGGTTTGCAGCAATGGATGCCAGGACTGCTACTGTGGTTTCCTTAGTAGTGCGTGTCCTTGGTCGACCTTTATGCTGATGCTGTTGGACAGTTCCTGTATCCAGAAATCATTGTACAATTAGTCTGATTGCTTGACGTGATAGTTGGCGTTGATTGGGGTATCTTTCTTGATACAGCCTGGTTGTTGGATGATAATTTTACCTGATCTCACCAAAGCAGAGGACCATGTTGATCATTTCCTGGTTAAGGTAATGTGCCATCTTGCTTTGGTCTGTTTTTTTCTGAGCTTCAACATGCCTTTTTATACCAATTGCACAGGAAACTGGTGATTTTATGGTACGAGGCGCATCCAGAAAGTAAGTTTCCCTATTTAAAAAAAAAAAAGAACTCACACTTGCAGGAACATATTTATTGGCAACAAGTATAGCAATGTTTCAGCGATTTTTCAACATAGCCACCACCAGAATTGAGACACTTGTCGTATCGTGGGATCAACTTTTGTATCCCCCTGTCGTAGAACTCTGCCGCCTGTGAATGGAACCAGCGTGTGACAGATGTCTTCAGCTCTTCGTCGTTGCCAAAACGCTCACCGGAGGACAGGAATTTCTTGAGGTGCAAGAAAACGTGAAAATCGCTGGGAGCAAGATCAGGGCTGCCGTACAAGCTCAACAAGATTATCATTGATGAGGGATGGTCGCCCACTGTGCTCTTCATCATGGACACTTTGACGACCTTCGGAAAACTGCCTACACCAGCGACGCACCATCTGCTTACTCATGATGTTCGGCCCATAGACCTGACAGAGCTGACGATAAATTTCAATTGGCGCAATGCTTTGTGCATTCAAGAACTTTATCACCGACCGAACCTCGCAGGCGGCGGGAGAAGAAATAAGAGCTTCCATTTCGGACCATTGCTACCACGCTACTGGCACGAGGCGGAACCTGTCCGGCTGGCATATGATTGATACGTTATAGACCTGTTACGCATGCGCAATTGACACGGCTAATTACGTTTACTTTAAAGGGTAAAACATCGGGAAACTTACTTTCTGGATGCGCCTCGTAAATTGTGGAACTTTCCAGAACAGGATGGTGCATGAAATAATTTGCAGGGTTAGCAAATGGTATTCAGAAGAAGAAAAAAAAACACTGTGGTTACTTCCGAGACTTGAACCCAGGATCTTCGGACTTTGTTCCTCCTATGGCCACTCATACCTTGCCTCAAATCTTGACAGGAATCAAGGTTTTAATGTTGCAGAGCTTGCAATGAGGATTGCGGGTGATCCGCTCATCGGTTTTTGATGAACTTCCTTTTGTTTTGTTTAGAATTTGCTGTTGGACAAATGTGCAATTGGAGTTTTTTGTGTATCTCTTACGGTTTTCGAGATAAAATTTGGATACGTCCTAATTTGCATATTTGAGATGAAGAAAGGTTCTCCATCAGATAGAGCACCCTCAAGTTCCTATTCATTCCCTGTATTGGAATTTGCGTAACTACATTAGAATCCAAAATTGGAAGGGGGTAACAGACTTGACTCTCCCTGTATACAGGGTTACAGGGAAAGTTGACCTAGATATCTAAGGATGTTATTATTATTTAGGTTGTTGCCGATAGATTTGACCCTACAATCTACTATTCAAAAGTTAACCGTTTTCTAGATATGCGACTTTTAAATAAACGTTTACTCTTTGCGGTCTGGGACCGCTTTCTCTGTCATTTTGTGTTTGATTTGCCTACTTAACTGAGAGCCTCTATAGTCTGGCGTACAGCCACTGCACTTTTGTTATGCATGTGTATGTATAATTGGACTGTGATTAATAAAGAGTGCTATTTGTGTAAAGATTTGTGTGGATGCTGTTTTTATTTTCCGTTTTCAGTTCAACCCAGTGCGAGTGCCCTCTATGCAGTGCTTCAAAGCCCTGATGGACTCCTCCTCGTGATTGTTCCTGAACAGGTAAGGGATATTGGGTCATAGTAGAGGGGGTGGGGGTTCGTCACAATATATACAAATATAAAGACATCTTAAAATAAATTTCCCAATAATTTAACTTCAACAACAGCTTTACACTATCAAAATTTATTATTGAACATAACGAACATCTCTGAAACAATCTAAACGATCGTCGGAGCTGAACTTTATTTTATTGCAAGTATCTTATTTTCTGAACATATTATTGCAAATACTTTTTGTATTACTGATGAACTATTTGTTGAAACATGTTACATAACAGCACAAGAAACCTCTTGAAGAAAATAAATAAATTATTACTTTCATTCTTATTTTCTAATGTAGTCTAGCCCATACATTAACCCCGCTCTTTTGTTGGAGTTTGATGATGATAAAAATTAAATTTTCATTATCCGATTTCATCTCTGTAATTACATTTGCGGAGAAATAGTAATTTTATAGATCATCAAATTAGATCCTTCTTTTGTCTTTTACGGGTTTTTTTGTATTACATACTTTAACACTTTTTAATGGGGTTTTCCCATCTTCCATTCATATCAAAGATTATCTTATCACTCTTATCAATCTGTTTATCTTTTCTTTTATTTTTTGAAAGAAGAATTCCCTTGCTGCAATATGTAAAGCCGCAATATACAAGATCTCCTCCCACCCCCTCTCATGTTTTAAAATAAGTGCACAATTTAAAATAAATATCCATTTTAATGATGTGTTCAATTAAAAATGAGATATTCAATGGGTTTTTTTTTTAAATGATAAAAAATTTCTAGAATTACGTGCGATATTTCTCTGATGCACGATAAAAAATAAAAAAAAAAAATCTGTAATAAATAACGGATGTAGAAGAAAAGAATGACGAGGCATAAGAACCCTGGAATAAAATAAAATTGAACACAGGAATTGGACCCTAAAAAAGCTTGAAAAGGGTACCCTTTGTCAAAGCTAGGACGATAATAAAGCAAAGAGGATAATAGAAAATCATCCTGAAAGTGATCCTTTAATTTTTATAATAAATAAATAAACAGCATTGTCTTTTTCATGTTAAAATTCTAGACGGCATGGGAGAGAGATTTCTGACAAGGTGGGTCGGGGCTTGCCCCAAACAAAACTGGAAGAGAAAACTAAACAGGAAGGAAAAAAATGAAGAATACATTATGTATTTTGTATTATTGAAAAAAAAAATTACAGAAAAAAACTCAGTGAAATAACGTAAAACACATATTAGAAGTAAATATGTAATGCATAAAAAAAAGATGGATTTCTACGTTGTAATATTTACTTTTGCGTGTTGCATATAATTTATTTTTATTCAAATATTTCTGTTGATCAAACCATGCACTGCTTTCTTTTACTGCACATAAATTCCAATTTACTAAACCCTCCCTAGATCACATTTTAGAATAAAACTTGTCTAATTAACAAATTAATCAAGGAGTCTATGACTCTTGTTTAATTAAAATTTTAAAAAATGTGCATCAAATTTAATCATAAATTTATCCGGTAAAACGTTTCATATTTTAATATAAAATACGCGAATTTCATTTTAATACGAACATCAATAGCCTACTTTAAAATCATCACTCATTATTTAAAAAACAAATCCTAAAATCATGCGTTTTTGTTCAAACAATGAAAATACTATTTTTCTAATTTCATATATTTAATCAAAAAGCGAATTTAAATTTTATCATTTAAGTATCAAATTAAATGAGGAAGACAAAAGCTTCCAACATAAAAGGGGGAAAGAAGGGGCAGAGCAAATTTGACCTTGTGTTCAAGTATAGAAAACCTCGCAAACTTTTCGTATTATCAACCACTACCACTTTTATTATCTATGCGTATTTGGTCAAGTAGCCGACGGGGGTGGTGGTAGTGGGGGTAGTTTAGAGGGGGTTGGCACGACGCCACTCTTGAACTAGGGGTATAAAACGTTCTAGGATAAACTAAACCCGGGTATAATCTATCCGAGGGTATATTCTGTCCTGTTATAAACTTTTGAAATAGTCTTTACTATTATTTTGAAATCACTCCTATTTTTTTCTCTTCTTTCTTGAGAAATCAGGACAGATTTTTTTTATGCCATGACGAGACACGGTTGGGAACGCCTTCCGACATGTCCTCATTTCCGACAACTTTATAGCAGTGTACGAAAATAGGGATCTGGTGACAGTTTACATGGCCACAGCCAAGTTCTTGGTAGTTGCTTATTAAAGCTCTATACAGGATGTTTCTAAAGGTAGTTACCAAATGTTAAACACAGTTAGGGAACACCATAACAAACAGTCTTTACCATAGCATGGGGGGAAGTGGGGGGGTCGGAACCATACCATTATCTGGCTAGAGGGAAGAGATGTGATCACATTGGTAAATTAAAATAATGAAAGCACATGACAAAACGATGTCCATGCATTAACAATACCTGATAAAAGTTACATTTACCATTATTAATTGCAATTATTAACCAGAGTTGCAAACTTCTGATGGGTATCTCTCCATGATCAAGTTTTTAGTGAAACTCTCATTGCAGTCGCCACCGAGGAAATCAGTGAAATGCCAGAACTCTGTGGCAACATATGCTGGTTTTTGAAGAGTAGTTGTACACTTGCTGAAGTTTATCAAAATAAATCTGTCCGACAAAAGTAGTTTGACTCGTGCAGTGTTATTCCTTAAAGGGCAACAGATATCGAAATTTTTTTTCCGCTAAATCTATTCTTTATGAACTGCCGAACATTGCAAGACATTTCATTTTTTAAAATTTTTGTTATTTCTGTAATATAAAAGCATTCTTCGGAACGAAAATGAATGATCGCCGCTGCCATCTTGAATCGGGATGCGACGTCAAAGGCAAAATTTGTTTGAAATCTTTGCATCAGATAATACACATATACATGGTGTGCAAAAAGTCTGGTAACATGGCAGATATCTCAAAGCTGCCAGGTAGGCGAGATTTGATGTGTGGTTTATAGATAATGGGGGGGGGGGGGGCTTTAGCGCACGCCCAAATTCATTGCACCCCCAAATTTAAGGTCATCCATTTTATAACTCGAAAACTATTAAAGATAAAGAAAAATTTCCAATTGCTACCCTGTAGAGCAACACCACATTAGTCTAAAAACAATTTTTAATCACACCCTTCCCTTTGAAAGATTGAGAAAATGGGCGAGAAAGAGTCACTCAAGGCCAGTTGGGCTGACCAGGTTGGCTGAGGTTTCTAAGGGAAGGGTGTGATTAAAAATTGTTTTTAGACTAATGTGGTGTTGCTCTACAGTGTAACAATTGGAAATTTTTCTCTGTCTTTAATAGTTTTCTAGTTAGCAAATGGATGACCTTAAATTTGTGGGTCAAAGTCAAATTTGAGTGCGGCAATGAATTCCCCACCCCTATTACCTATAAACCACACTAATCAGATCTCGCCTACCTGGCAGTTTTGAGATATCTGCCGTGTTACCAGACTTTTTGGACACCCTGTATAATAGGTTTTCTGGTAAAAATCGCTTATGAAAATGAATTTGATCACATTGAAAGGTTGAATTTACAAATAATAATTAACCAAATCAATATGAACCGGTGATAAAAATTTCAAAAAAAATTTCAAAAAAAAAAGGCATAAAAAGCGATCTAGGAGATGCACGTATGTTAGAGATTTTATTTAACTAATTTACAGTGTTTATGCAAAGAAAATACTTATGCATAATTCCAGGTGGCTACATCCGTATTTGTAAAGATGAAACATTTAAAAAATTATGTCTTGATGTTGATGTTTTCTTTATAGCCGCGTATGGACCGAGCAAGCAACCTCCTGAGGCTGTCATGAGAGAAAGCAGCCACGCTTTGAAGGAAACTGCATAATCAGCTGAGGCGTGCGGGAAAAATGAGCTACAAGCCGTCCAAGCATTTTATTCCTCTCAGTTTATTCAGTAATTCAAAGATGGCATGAGGCCGCATGTATGAATAGCCATCCCAGCTTCTACATATACCGATTTATACTGAAGCGCATTTGATTATTGACAAAAACCGACAACGCTTGGCTCGGCCGAAGCACCGCTCGGGTGAAGAGGCGCATATGTTTGACTCGAGCAAGGCACATCCTGACTGAATGAACATATTCATATTCCGAAACTGCTCACTCAGTCAGTACGCTAGTATACAATTCACAAGAGGGAGAGGAAAAAAAAAAACACCCCCCGGCGGGGGGGTTAATTGACTTCTTTTTTAATTCTTCTGATTTATGTACATAGGGTTATGTTTAGTTGTGTTGTTTTTAACAGAACTTAGTCGTTCACATATCCAATCATCGTGGCATATGGATTGGAATGCACGGAGGTTTTATTAGATTTTATTGTTCATGAAAAATATAAATCACATTACAGAATTCTCTTATTCAATATTTAAGACAACACATATACATGAGAGAACTATTTTTGAATCATTACAACCGCTTCCTAATTAATAACTTTCCTAATCTTACAAATAAAGAATTTTTGATATCATATGTTAATGCTTGCAAAAAATAAAAAAAGCAAGCATCTCCGATATCTAAATCTGTCATAGTCTTCCCTTCAATATAATATTTGGATTGTTATTTGTGTGTCGAGCGTTGTTAATATAATGGAGGGGGAAAAAAAAATGCTTAAGTAGAATAAAATACAGGGAAAAATTTATTAGTAAAATAAATATTGTTTGATTATAAGTGATTACCAAAATAGCAGGTTATTTTTCAAACAAAATATAATTAAATATAAAAACGATTATATCGCGAAGGTAAAATTTATTCCTACCCCCTTCTTCCCGTCCTAATATTTAAAAGGAGCACATAGACAAAATAGATACTCGAATTCTGCTTATTTCATCATCATTCGGAAAAATGTGAAAAAAAAAAATGTTCTGCCATTCTTGCTCTTATCATTGCTCCCAAAAAACGGTAAAAATTAGGCACAGCTAGGCGATGAATAGCGCTGAAAAGAAACTGACTAATATTAATCTGTGTAAGCGATAAAGACTTATTCGCCTATGACATCAGACGATCAAGTGTGCCGACATAGGCATTAATTTTTAAAATTAAATAACTCCGAAAATAATATTTGAAAAATTTTTGTGTAGAATTTATTTTTTCAATGTCCTATATAAGTTTAGGACAAAAAATATATATGTCAAATTTGGATGTCAGTTGCCCTTTAATGTACAGTTGGGTGCAAAAAGGTTTAGACTTAAGTTATAGTTGAACATGTGAATAGCACATCCCAAGCATATATCTGCTACCCTATTTTCATTCAGAAGGGACCGGTCCAGTCTAATCTGCCTTGACTCTCAGTAAAAGTACCCAATTTTGCAACCGATCAACATCCAGTAAACTCACTTCCTATGGAGCAGGTAAAAACCTTTTTGCACCTGACTGTACATCTAAATCATGTATTCTGTCAACAAAGAAATGTTTCAGCTATAATTCATGAAAAAAAGTATTCATTTGAGAATCATTTAATTAAAAAGTTTGATGATATTTCAAAAAAATTACTTCAAAATGATTGCATATTGCAGTTTAATTTCTGCTTTACACATCAAAAGGATTAAATGAAAGTGTTTGGACCCAAGAACAATAAAAACCATTTCTTATATTTAATTACTCATGGAATGTTTTTAACAGATTTTAAGTTGCTTTTCAAATAATCATTATCTTTTCATTATTTTAAGGTAGCATACGTAAAATGTCGCTTTTTATTTTAAATATCAGTAATTTTTTAACAAATTATGTGCACAATTTATTTTAAATAAAAGGACAAAAAAATAACAGGAAGAAGTATTTTATTTTATCTTATCAAATACAGACAAGGACGAGGTTTTTCTTCCTGCAAGACTTAACCACTTAATCCCTTAAAGGTCAAGTGACAGGGAATTTTCACTTGAGTTTATGGTGTCATTAGATGCAGTTTGTCCTAACATAATGTATGGAATAATTTGTTTCCCAAAAATTAACGGTTTATTACGTGAAAATTAGGTTTTTAATGTCAATTTATTATTATTATTATTATTATTATTATTATTATTATTATTATTATTATTAGTGTGGGGCTTATTAGATTTATTATAAGAGAAGGAGTTGTGATAAATATATTAATTTAAAATAAATAAAAACTCCATTCAATTAAAAAAATATAAATAAAAATAAATAATAAAAACAATGAATAAAAGTCACCCAATGGAGAAATGTAATGGTTGAAGGACGAAACAATTGAAACAAAGGTCTTGTGGAGATTATGTAGATGAAACACAGATGAAAAGAAGGTCTTGTGGAGAAATATGACATGAAACACAGGGAGGCACACAGTTACAGGTGAAGAAGATCTATGATGAAAGTTCGATGATCTGTAGACACGTGATGACAAACTTGAAATGTATTATAAAACGTTTTCGGGATTTTTATCCCATCTTCAGTATATAAACTTTTTGAATGACTTTCAGTTAAAAACAAAATAATAGAACATATAGTAATAAAAACAAAACAATGTAATCTAATACAATGTGTGATATGTATAATTTGATTGTTGTGAACACGTTAATGGTATTGGATTGTTGAGTGCAAGGGAAGTGATATTATAGTTTTTGTAGTAATTTCCATTTATTATTAATTTCTATAGATGCTTTGGCTAAATTTCTTTCATTCGAAATAATGTCGATGGTTTCTTTTATTAGTCTTTTTTTGTAATTTATTTCTTTACTGTGTTTCATCTACATAATCTCCACAAGACCTTTGTTTCGATTGTGTTTCGTCCTTCAACCATTACATTTCTCCATTGTTTGTTTCTTCAACAATTTATTCATTGTTTTTATTATTTATTTTTATTTATATTTTTTTAATTGAATGGAGTTTTTATTTATTTTAAATTAATATATTTATTATTATTATTGATAAATGAATACAATTCCGTTCATACGTAATGTATTTCAAACCGTGCATGTAAATCATTAAGCAGCATGTATAGATAGTTTGAACTTTCTGTCTAGTATAGATATTTTTGTCTTCTTGCTCACTGCATCTTGAGGAAAAATACAGACACTTTTGCCAACAGTTGGGATTTAAAAAATTTTAAAAAGGTTACAGTTGAAAAAATTTGTCGCTTTTGCAAATTCAATTTAAATGAGGTATTTCTGCCTTTTTTGATGCGTTAATTCCGACAAATTAATCTTAAGAAATAAACCGATGCACATAAAAACTGAATGTTTGCTGTTGTTGTATTATAAATATACGACACATTTTTTATCAGAATTTAAAATTTCAAATTATATTTTCAAATTTAGAATATATTGATGAATAATATATTTGAGGCCTCAGTTAAATTAAATTATTTCGACTGTTTGCATGAAAGTGATGAGGGAAACGAGATAATGACTTCCAATTTTACACACACGTTATACCGATCGCCTCAAAGTATTCATGATGTCAGTCACGGAAAATTTACGGATATTACCGAAGCAAAATGTTACGGCACTCCCTTGCAAAAGTCCTCCTAAAATTAATAACATAAAATAATAAATTAAGGAAATGGTTATTAATTACTCTACAGATATTTTTTTTTTCTTTGCCTTCTTTAATATTACACCATAAAACCAATAAGCCAAAATCCATATCACTTGACCTTTAATCCTTTATAGGAATTAAGTAGGAAATGTTTCCTCTTCTCTCGTTTTTTGGCTACCTGTATTTCTTTAAAAATTGAACAATTTTTACGTAGTTTTTGTCATGATAGATATCAAGAAATGTTCCAAGTCCTATTTAGAATTGATTATTGTAGTTTTCAGCTTGCCCCCCCGCCCCCCCTCCCCCCAAAAGATTTTGGGTAGAGCCCTGATTTGCAAACTATATTTTCTTGTACACCCTGAGACATGGAAGTTGCAATGCTCAGGTCAGCCAATGGAATCGGACTTCACCACTTGCTTTTGTTTTCATCTTACGTAAATTTACCTTGGACAGAGAATAATTTTAGATACTAGATCATTGAATAAAATAAGATAAAGGTTCAAGAGTTACCCTTGATTATAAAAGTAAAAAAAAAAAAATAAGGATTCTGTCTATCTGTTTTTTTATTTTTTAATGTGACAATTTTCACACTATCTGCAAGAGAAGAATTTATGGATGGGGAGGGAAAGAAGTTGACATTCAGTAGCTCTGGACTTTCAATAATTCAGCAACAAGTCTGATCCATTGATACTGGGTTAAAGGGTTTATACTTTGTTGGGACGTTCGGTGAGTGAGTGTATATTCTGTTGCTCAATCGTATGACAATCATGTAAAATGTAATTAAGAAAAAGAACTTAAAAAGTTTTACTTACTTTTGAAGCAGCCAATCCTCCAGATCCTCCGCCAATAACAATAAGATCATAGTCGTACTTCTCAGGCTTGGTGACATCTAGGAGAGACATCAGAGTCCCACTTTTGTGTGCTTCCAGAGTTTTGTCGCAACCCCCTAGGTGGTTACCATTAACAAAGACGTTCGGAACTGTCCTCTGCCCCGACTTCTCTGCTAACACACTCTGGATTAAAAGACCATTTTCTACAAATAGAATTTACAAAACTAAAGACCATCTCATCCCAAAACAATGCTGTAAGCAGGCTTGATGTTTAATATGTTTTTTCTGTTTCACTACATCCCCAAGTCATTTTAATAACCTGACATAAATTTACTTCATATCTTAATGCAAAAGCAAAAAGAAAGCAGTAAATCTTTGGGCTATCTACAAATTACACTTAAAATTTTCTTACAAAATTGTGTAATTGGTTTATAATAAATAATTACTCTGGATAAAAAAAATTAGGTTGACACCAAGCATAAAATTTGTTTTCACTCTTAATTTAATAGAAAACAATATGTAAGAAATATGAAAAAAATACACAAATACTCTTGCCTTGAGTCACATTATCATGCAAAAATAAACAAATTTATGCAATTACTTTCTGCATAAAAAAATGTTTCTGTATAGGGTATACAAAATACATGCAAAATAATTATGTTGACATTATTTTGAATATTAAATTTCGAACCAATAAAATGATTTATGCAAATCAACATATGTATTAAGAAAGAATAAAAGATTGGCATGGTGTTGATTTGATTGAATTCTGTAAAATGGCTCCTGTTAAGGAATTATCAAGTGTTCAAAGACTATGAAAAGATTGCAGTCATTCAGAAAAGTGGCTCGTTTACATAATACAGTGCTCCCTCTATATAACGGCACTCTACATAACACCAAATTTATAACTCTACATAATTGCAAGTCCATATAACTAAGTTTTTTTCCCGGAAAATAAAAATTGCAAACTCATTCATGTCTGCAGTTTTTATTTTCAGGAAAAAAACTGTTATATGGACTTGCAATTGGACCGTTTATTTTGAAAGTGGTGTAAGTCCATTTTTTAAAAAAAATGAGCTATCACATAATTCGTGCTTAATTTAATGTATATTTTTTATGTATAACCAGTCCATGTTTAATTTCTTAAAAAATTCCCATGTTTTTGTACAACTTAAAATCGGTCGGTAAATGAAATTACATAATCATCGATTATGAAAGTGGTGTAAGTCCAATTGACAGAGGTAGGTGGCTTAGCAGACGGTTGCCGATTAGTAGTCTGTTATTATTCATTTGTTTTATCTTACATGCCATATTACGTGTCAAGAGTTGCCAACTTAGGTTATAGAGTTGTTAATTTATTCCATTTGTTTCTTAAGATGGATAACTTCATATTAACATCAGATAGTGATATAGGTAAGAACAAATGGTAAATCAATATTATATTATTATAACAATTGAAAATATTTATTTTATTTCATTATAAATAAATTCACACAGACATAAAGCCCTTGAATATAAACAGAAGAATAATCTTAAGTTCAGAGGATGAAAATAATTCTGCTATGAACAACAAAATTATAAATTTATTACCTACACGTCCTGGAAGACCGCCAAAATTTGAAAAAAATCGCCCTGGCGC
>JAHWFO010040189.1:423614-447908 GCA_023313115.1 Rhysida immarginata
CTAGATGTTGTAGAAAGTGAGTTATTAACTTGTTGATCTTAGTGGCTACATTTTTATGATCTTCCTCTGTGTCCCATTCTTTTCCTTCTTTGCAGATACTTACTATATCAAATTTATTTTCTGTTCGTACGTTCATTTATTTACAATTCAATTAATTCTGTTATTGCTTACAACCCCTATAAAGATTTGGGATAACCTTGACAGCTGTAACTATAATACCAGTTTTGCTAAAGAGATACGGGTTCCAGTATCACAACTAAACTATCGCAACCGAAGTGTTTCCCACATCGGGATAAAATGTTGGGCTTTTTTGCCCCCGGCGATATGTTCGCTTGTTCCTTACTCTTCGTTTTGAAGAGCTGTATGAACTTTTTGTTCTTATGTTATATCACTAAATACGAAGCTTGCTTATTAGTATCTTTTCAACTTGTTAGTATTCTGTCAATGTTTTTTCTGAATGTTCACTTTACTTCAAGCTCCGTCCTAGATTACACAATTTATTTGATATTTTTGTAATCGATATTTATGTATATGGTCCTATTGGAACCCTTTTTTGGTCTCTCGTGTGCTTGCCATCATTGTCATCAAGTGTTAGTTTTAAATTAATATATTACAGTTTTTTGTATCAATTTTAGATCTCTATGCTGGTTTTGTTCGGTTTAATTTGGTCTGTTTTGGTTTATTGTAACAGTTTGATTATCTAATCTATTTACCGTAAATATTCTACTATAATGCGCATCTTGTATAATGCGATTCCACTTTTAGAGCCCATAAAAACGGTAAAAATTTTATCCTCTTGTACAATGCAGTCCCCATTTTTGACTTGTCGCGAGAAATAAAATAGGCAAGAATATACAGAAAAAGAAAAAAGAAAGGGAGGGGAAAAAAACCTCTTTATTTTACTAGTGCTATTACCAGTCACTGCTTTTCAGGTCATAAAAAGTGGAAAACATCATGAGTTCGTTACAGAAAAGTGAAAAACTTTTATAAAGTTCCATTGCAGAGAAGAGGGAGAATGGCTTATTAATAGTCTGACAACACTTCCTAAAAAGAAAGCCTATGCACTGAAAATGTATACATTGTTACGTGACCATAGGTAGTCATAATTTAGGGCTTATTATTGGTAGAAATAGGATTAACAATGCCTTTTCATGATTTAACTATGTATGAATTTTCAGGGCACAGGCTTTCCTTTTAGATGTTCGTTAATTTATTCAAAATGGCGGCACGTGAAGTGAGCTGTCTTTCCAACTTCTAAGTTAGTTTCATTATTTTATTTAGTGATATTTATAAATATCCAACATTATTTATAGGTGATTACTGTTAACAATAATAAATATATATTAATTTAATAAAATTTAAGTGGGAAAATTAAGGGGAGAATGGCAGTGTTCGTTCATTTATTCAAAATGGCGGCATGCGAATCGAGCCAGTTTAAATTTCCATCAAACCTCACATCATTGAAGGCACATATCATTGAATCTCACATCATCGAAAAACCACGGCCCACGGGGATGGTTGGAAGAGGGCAATATGACTTGTTATATTAAAGTGGAACTACGTTTTTTGAATTATTTTTCATTATGAAACTACGCTTTTTTGAATGAAACTATACAAGGTTCGTACTCTTGATCAAAGATAAAATTCCATGACTTTTCCAAAACTTTTCAAGGCAATTCAATACGTTTTCTAAAACCATAATCTTTTATATTTTTAAGAATAATATATTTACATCATTTATAAATAATTATTGAGAAAACATTAAATCTGTTCAAAAAACACTTTTTCCAAAACTTAAGTCAGAAACCATTGATTTTCAAAAACTTTCCAGGCCTGAAATTTTTTTTTTCGATTTTCCAGGACTTTCCAGGTTTTCCATGACCCGTACGAACCCTGTTATATTTTATTTATATGGAAAATTATATTAATGATCGAAAATTACGTTTTATTCATCAAAAAAGCTGTAAATCGATAAAACATAATTAACACTGAAAAAAAACTACACGCAGTAATGCAGACAATTCATTACCTATGTCATGAAGTAGCACGCTAAGCAGTAAAAACGCAAAACAGCATGTTTCGTTGAGGTAAAAACGCGAGTTTATTTGTTAATAAATTTTCGTTTTTCCCGTTAATAAAAGTTTACTTTTATTATTTAATAAATACATGCAATACCACAAAAAGAAATCATTTCATATTCCACAATGTTTTTATTTATTATTTTAATTCTTACAGTAGAAATAAAAACTCAGATCCAACTAAAAAATTCAAATAAAAATTTTATTTAAAAAAAAAAAAAATTTAAAAGTTCAATTATTCTGTCTTTTGATGTTGTTGATATTATTTAACTTACAGACGTGTAGTTTTAACAGTATATGCAATTTCAAAAATATTTGTTCAGATGTTTTTAAAAATAGATGTTTCCCTTTATTCAGTCAATACATTAACATAAAAACCAATCAATGTTAAAAAAAGTACCGATTTTTTAATATCAACCACTTGTAAAACAAGTACCAATCGATATATAACAACTACCCTGTGGAGGTTTGGTAGAGTGGTAGAAAAAATATTCCCCTATTGATTGCATGGACCATATTTTTAAAACTATTCGATGGAATGTGGCCTGATTTCGATGATATGTGGTTCGACGAAGTGAGATTCGATGATGTGTAGGGTAACAGTTTCCTTATTTTATTTAGTGATATTTACTAATATCCAAAAATTTTTTGTAAGTGATTACTGTTAATGCCGTGGTCGCAGAGTTATTTTAGTTGAAAAAAAGGAAAAAGGGCTAGACTTACTTAACAAGCTTTTTCCCCCTTTATTCTTTTGTTGTAATTATTCTAATACATTGGCGATTTGATTTCATTACTTAGCAACAACACAATGATTGTTGTGGAAAACAACAATGAATGCGGAAATACTATTAACTACAATGCTGATTTCCAATCTTAAAAATAGCTATTGAATAATGTTTAATCCAACAGTTAACAATAATAAATAGATATTAATTTAATAAAATTTAAGTAGGAAAATTATAAGATAGACGCAGTTTTGAAGTTATTTTCTTATTAGCCTTTGATGGAAAATTAAATTAAAAAGTCAATTACTGTACTGTATAATGAACTGTACATTGTCGATACTGTATATTAATGTACTGTGATGTATATTATATGCTAGTTTCATTTGAACTTAATCAGCCTGAAGTTCATTTGCTGACCTCGAATTGGATATAACGCCCAAGTCTTTAACTTTATTACAACGCTGGATTTTATTCTGTAATAAAGAATAATCATATTCGAAGTCAACAACTTTCCTAGAATACATTACATTAATAGTTTTCGAAACATTCAGATGGAGTCCATTATCAGTGGCCCATCGGGAAACAGAATCAGCTGCCCGAGAAAGATTACAACAGTCTCTCCAGCTACGGATAACTGAAAAAAGTTTTAGGTCGTCAGCATAAAGTAAAAAATTCACCCGACTTTCTCCAATATAGTCTTTAATATCAACTATAAACACATTAAAAAAAAACGGGCCCAAAGGAGACCCTGTGGGACTCCACTTCTAATCCTACCAACTGGACTAACTCCATTCAAGGTCTTAACCACACAGCTTCGACCTGTTAGCAAGGAGGTTAACCAACTGAGAAGATTCTCAGATAGTCCAACCTTTCCAAGCTTACATAAAAGCAACTTGATGTTGACACTGTCGAAAGCCTTGCTAAAGTCAAAGTATAATACATCGACTTGGTTCCTATGATCAACATTAGAGACCAGGTAGTGCAGAAAACTTGCAAGATTAGTAGACGTTGACCTATTCTTCCGAAAACCATGTTGCTCGTGAAGCAAGTACGGATCAATAAACGACGACAGGAGAGTAGCACAAAACGTCTCCAGCACCTTAGCCGAAAATGTCAAAATTGTAATTGGTCTAAAATCGTTTGACAAAAGAGGTCTAGTAGTTTTAGGAAAAGGTACCATAATAACGTTTTTCCAATCTGAAGGATATACGCCAGATTTAAGGGATAAATTGAATAATTTGTGAAAGGGATGAAGCAACGCAGGCAAGCATCCCTTAAAAACATAATCCGGGATTCCGTTCTGATGCACCATTCTAGAAGCAGAAATTTTAATGGGAAGATTAGAAATCTCAGATAAGGAAATACTGGGCAAGTTCAATTTGCCATGCAGACGATCCCAATGGTAAGGCAAGCTGGAATTGGGGAGTAAAAGATCAGAGTCATTACACATAATACTCTCAAAATGGGATACCATATCATTAATCGTGCAATTACTGGTCCAATGCTTACCAGACAGGTTCCTACCCAGCAATTTCTTAGTAGCATCCCAGAAAGTAGAAGCCTGAGAACTAAGACTATTTTCGATCGAGGCATGGTAATCCCGATTAAAAGCTGTTAGCAAAAACAATCATACGTCTTTCTTGTTTTGACAACAATATGAGAATGTTGTATAACTTTATTCAGGAGAATAAAGAAACAGAGGGAATACAGACGAGTTCTTTACAGCAACGCCAACTAGTAGCAAAGTGGTAAAAATACAACAAATAGATATATATCCAACATCCCCCTGGGTTTGGTAGCCTGTCAGGTCATCAAACCACATTGAAGTCGGCACCAATCATTTTTCAAACGGGGTATCGATTTTGTCAGAAAGTCTGCAATCATTTCGTTTGTGTTGATTCTTTTAACTAGGATTTTTCTTCTCTGCACGGCTTCTCTACACAGATGATGTTGAACGTCGATGTGTTTCGTGCGGTTGTGAAATACTGAGTTCTTTGTCAGATCTACCGCTCCCTTGTTATCACCACTGATCACTATTGGACTTGCCGATTGAAGAATCTCAGTGGAAAATTTTTGTAGCCAGATGGCCTCCTTTGCTGCAGCGGAAAGGGCCATATATTCTGCCTCTGTTGTGGAAGCAGCCACTGTTGGTTGTCGTCGGCTGTTCCATGTTATCACACCACCAGCTAGGAGAAATACATAGCCAGTTGTTGAACGTCTTGTATCAATGCAGTCAGCAAAACTCACATCACTAAATCCTTCAATGTTGAGATTGCCATCTCGTCGGTACACCAGCTTAACTTCAGCGGTCCCCTTGAGGTAACGCAGCACTCGCTTCGCCGCTGACTAGTGAGCTTGTCCAGGATTCTCGCAGAATTTCGCCAGTTCACCAACGATGTGAGCGATGTCTGGTCTTGTTACTTGGGAGGAGTGCAGTAAGTTTCCTATCAGGGATCGATATGGAATCTTTTTCATCTCGTTTCGGTCAGCATTGCTCGTTGGTAATTGTGCCTTTGAAAGCTGCAGTTTGCTTTCACTAGGGGTGGCAACAGCATTACAATCAATCATGTTGTATTTCTTCAGCATTTCTAGGATATATTTTCTTTGACTCAGCGTTGTCGTGCCTGTTCGTCTGTTGCGTTTTATCTCTATGCCTAAGACTTGTTGAACAAAAGCATTCTTAAAATCTTTTCTCCGTTTAAAGGCAATATAATTCTCCGAAGATTTAGACAATTTGAACCTCCTATGACATCTTCGTTTATAATTCTAGAGTTGACTAGTGTCTTGTGATACCCAGTTCGGAAATCGATGTATCGAACTTCTATTTCTATTTTGTATGCGCACAGGAACATTATTTTCCAGCACACTTAAAATCCGATCAACAATTGAGCTCCAAATTTGATCAACAGATTGAAGAGAATCCAAGATTGACCGGTCCGTATCTAAAAGATCTTCAAAAATTTTCAAGAAATCTGCTCGCTTGAAATCACGATCATATGTTCTAGATGCAATTAATTCAGAATGATTAACATCACAACTAATGATGAGGGCAGGATGATATTGATCCTCATTCACTAGCGGCGAATGTTTTCGCCGAACAATAACTGGTGTAGAAGCAAATATTTTATCAAGGGTATATCCCTTTAAATTCAAGATTTCATTATAATTATGAATCCTCAGGTGATCAGACCAGTAAGTGGTAATATTATTGCAATTCACATTAGCAGATACATCAGAATAATTAAAATCCCCTGTAATCAGACACGGGCCGTATAGAGTAATAATGTAATCGGCCAACTCGTCGAAAAACTGCTGGTAAAGACTGTTCGAAATTGACGGAGGTATATAGATAGACCATATATAATAGTTCCTATAAGACTAATTTTTCTGCATTACATGTTTAAGATTTAATTTAATCCCAATTACATCAATCGAGGATACAGATGATTTAAATTCTAACCTTTCGGACGACAAAAACACTGGGACTCCTCCTCCGCCTCCTCTAGAGGCAGTTTTCCTCTCTGTTCTATACACTGAAAAAGCATTGTTGAAGTGCATATCAGTGAAGGAGGAATTTAACCATGTCTCAGTGAGCGAACAGATATAGTCCTGATTTAGCGAGGTGAATTTCATCGTCTGTAAAATCTTTGTTCTCAATCCTCAATAATAATAATAATAATAATCTTTCTATATATATAAAGAAGGATGTTTGTTTGTGGGTTTATTTGTTTGTTTGTTTTTTATACAAATCTACAGTTTTATTCCGATCTTGATAAAATTTCGCATACATGACCTTCAAAGCATGAGGAAGGTCACTGTCTACCTCAGATTTCAAAAAAAAATAATAATTATTGATAAAAAATAGATATTCATGGTTATGGCAGGGCATATTAATGAGAAATATCTCATGACGAACAATGCAAGACAGTTTGCAACAATGGTATCAACACGCAATTCACAAACACACTGCACGGACCAACAATATATATCTCATGACCAACAATGCAAATAAAAGTTTGTGCAACAATAGGTAACAACAATGTTGTCAACACGCAATGCACCAACACTATATGTCTCATGACCAACAATGCAAGGCAAAGTTTGTGCAATATCGAATTCAATGCATAGAATTCCTGTTATTCAGGCTTTTCTTAGAAAAGAGAATTCTTAGTACAGTCATCAAAGGGAAAAATCCACACTTAAATTTTACTCTAAGTTTTACCGTTTCAATATTAATTTATTTTTAATAATTTAATATTACATTTAGAGTTATTATTAAGATTATTAAATTTAAATAATTATAATTAAAAAAGCTATTAAAACAACACATTAGCATGAAATGTAGTATTAAGTAATAAACTCGTGTTGATTATTTCCTTTGGTTGACTGTACTTAACAATTTCTTGAAAATCTTTAAAAATGATCAGTAACTGGAGGTAATGAGTAAGCAGACTATTGAGAGAGTGAAAGACGATAGAGGAAGCACTCCTTTAGCTCCGTGCTGTATTGAGTAAATGGTAAGCAAGTAAATAGAAGAATCGGCGACCGCTGGACTACACAAAGTGATGAATGGCCAATTTTTGCTTCAAGACATCGAAAGAAGAAAGGAAATTGCAACAACATCAAGTGTACATTTAAAGTAAGATTACAAGAGTAAAAAATTATTTAGACTAGAAAGCATCCTTCGAGAGGTCCATCCATTGTGAGTCTTTAAAAATTTTTTTTTCGGTAAATCAAGTCCCGGTATATCATCTAGAATGGATATTTTCAGTGAAGAGGTAAATTCCTATCTTTCGGATTTTTCTTAGAATGGATAGTCCCTTCGCTCTATATTGTAGTGATTGAGTTATTATTTAACCAATTTGAAGGTTTAATTTAGCTTTTGTAGTTTGTTCTGTTTACCTACAAGCGTAATTATCCCGGGCAACGCCGGGTTCTCTGCTAGAAATATTTATTGTACATTAATTTATTTTATTTTCAAATTATATACTATGAATGTTTAAACTAAAGAAATAATAATTACATTGTTCATGAATATATGTTAAAAATGAGTAAGTGCTCACGAGAGTAATAAAGCACGTGAACACATTATTGTAAATAGAATAGAAGAGGCAACGCACTTCAGCCTTGGTTTTGATTCACGATGGTAGTGACAAAATAACCAGAATTAAGTCAAAACGTCTTATGTAACTGATGCCAACGCTAAGCCTACCCACTAAGACTGCTCGTATACAACCTTCCCAGTAAACCTACCCGTTCGAGTATTGTTCTTGAAATAAATAAATTTTTGATCTATCGCTCTCCGGACACCAACAAAAATCGGTTATGGGCCTAGACACCAACAGCCACAAAGTGATTTCAAGGAACTTTTATTCAGCGGAAGCTTGCTGGGCTTGAGGAAAAATTAAAAACAAAAGAACAGTTCATTTGATTGGGGCCGCACTAACAAAAGAAAATTAAGCATGGACAAATCAACGACATTCCCGAAGTTGAATTTTTACAACTACAACACATGGAAAAAAGACATGAAAGTTTTATTAATGGACAAGGGGTGCTGGAGTTTTATCACCGACGAATTGAAAATTTCCCCGGATCAACTCGTAACGGAAAAAGAAAAGCAGAAATTTCAACTCCGAAAAGACAAGGTCTATACTACTATAAATTTGGGAATCGAGAGTGTCATTAGACCACTCATATCAGACACCACAGACGGGAAAGAAGTATGGAAAATTCTTCAAGACAACTTCGAACCAAAATCAAGAGCGAGACTCGCCTGTCTTGTTGACGAATTCTTTGAATTACGTTATAATCCCGAAAATGAAACAATAGGACTATATTGTCAAAGATTGAAAGAAAAAACGAAACAAATCAAAGACGCAGGATTTGAAATCCCGGAAACTCTAATATGCTTCCAACTAATCAGACAACTCCCTAAAGATTACAATAACCTGGTCCAAATAATTTATAGACTCCCCAACAAAGAATTTAACTTGCAAAACCTGGAGGATCAACTGATAGCGGAATCTGGCCAGATAAACCAAAAGAATAAAGATGCCTAATCCAGAGAAACCAATGCATTCAACGTAAACAAGAAAAAGATTTTTTCCAAGACAAATTATGGATCCTCATCATACCCATTCAAGAAGAAGACCAATATGCAATCTTCTAACCAATCAATGCCAGAGCCATCCAGACAAAGCCAACTTCCGAGACAGAAAATCTGCACTTGTTGTAAAAGAACTGGTCATTTACGAAGGGACCGTTACAAACTACCTGAAGAGGAGAAAAGAACCCATAGAAGACATCCCGACGATGAATACAAGCCACGAGAAGCAGGAAATAACATTCTGTACACTGAACTCGTAGGTGAAAATGTAATTCTAAATAGTGAATTTTGTGACAAAAATAAGGTAAGAAATATCTTATACTGGTTAGTGGGACAGTGCAGCAACTTCACATTTCTGTAATGATAACAGTTTCTTTAAAAAGTTTAAATCTATTTCACCAACTAAAGCTTTAATAGGAGATAAAGATTCTAGATGCGAGATAATCGGCATTGGAGATGTACTTTTATATGTTAAAGATAAAAAAAAAACAATGTAAAAATGACACTTAAAAACTTTCTTTATGCACCGAATACGAGAAATTTAATTGGAGGAGCATATATAGGTGTAGCAGGGTATAAGGTTATATGGTATAAAAATAAAATGAAAATTTTCAGTCCAGATGGGACATATTTTCTTACAGTGCATAGAAAAAATAAATTATATGTATTAGAAGCTATAGTGCAGGGTCTTTATAATTAAAGTTACATTTTGACATGGCCTTAAAAAAAAACAACTACTGGACCAAAAGCTGTAATACTTGGTAATTTTAGTCATATAACTAATTTTAGTAATGATTAAAGACTTTGTAGTAACCTGTGTCTTTGTGTCTTATTTCGAATACGAATATTGCATAGAGCACCATTCCATGCTGGTGTTGACCTTTTGAACTAATTTTTTTTTTTTGCTGGGTATGAACTTCCCATGCCCTCTTGTATAATATTACCAAGTATTATAGCTTTTGGTCCAGTACTTTTTTTTTTATGGCCATGTCAAAATGTAACTTTAATTATAAAGACCCTGTATGTCAATTAAAGCTAAACTGAGTGTTTTTTCCTTAATTACTATCTAATTAACATACAGATTTAATCTTGTTTTTTTTTTTAATATACTGTCGGAAATAAAGAGAGTTGCGATGACAAATAATTTTAGTAGTAATTTTAATTTTAGAATTCACTCCCTCCGGAATTCACCCTGTATCAGTCCCGAACCCTTGGTGCCCATCCCACCCGACACTAGGTGTCTTTACAAGTAGTGTTGTGACAAATACTTTTTAAAAGTATTTGAAATACAAAATATGTGGCTACAAATGTATTTTAAAATATTTCAAATACTTCCAGTCAAATGTATTTCAAATACAAAATACTAAATACGTATTTACAAATACAAAAAAATACTTTTAATTTATTTACGATTTTTTACAATTTTTCTTCAATAACAGCAACTTTTCAAATCTGGCATCACTCAGACGATTTCTCGATGGGGTCGAAATCTTCCCACCCACGCTGAACACTCGTTCAACAGGGGCTTCTGCCAGAGGTGTATTAAATTTCTTAAATACATGTAACTGCTTTACAATTGGGAAAGAATTCAGGCAGGAAAGCGTTCTCTCTGGACTTTCTAAATAAGAGAGGCACTCAATGTAAACACAGTTCTCCGAAGCTGGAACTAATGCTTTCAGAATCATCCAATGTAATTATAGACATTCTAAAAGAGTAAATAATTTATAAATTTTCATAGGAAAATAGGTAGGAATCGAAAATAACAGATTTATTGCATCTTGTACAAGCCACGTAGTCATGGTGATTGAAATGTTTGAAAGTAGGAGTAAAAGATTAACAATTTTGTTCTTTTTAAGCTTATGTGTTTCAGAAGTAAGATGTTCAAGTATAAATTTTAGTTTTACCTTAACATTTATAACTCTTATGCTTTTCCAAGCTTTGCCCCACTGGTCAAAGGATACTGAATAAGCAGTTTATGAAAGATACTGAAGCAAATAAGCAGTTTGGGGCAAATGACTGTTGGGGCAAATGACCGTTGGGGCAAATGACCGAGCCCTGTCAAAAATATACAATTTTTTATTATTTTTTTTAAAGATGTCGTGTCTAGCAAAACAATCTCGTAAAATTCCCTGACTGTTCCCGGTTGATCACGTTAGTTGAACCCATAACTAATCGTTAACAAATCGTTAAACTTAACTACAATGAATTAAAACGTTACCCATTTTAAAACTTATCTTGAAGAAGGAATTAGCAAAGAAACTACCTGTGGCACAATATGACCTCCTTCGCACGGCAAAGCACAACTGCAAGCAGTATTCAAGCAATGAAAGAATTAACCAACTGCAATGAAATCAACAGAGGGTTTTTTGGTTGGGAATTGGAATCCCATGATCCCCCATTTGGAGTGGGAGTTGTTCTGATTGGCAGTACTGCTAATTGGGAAAATCGACTGGTCCAACAACAATTTGAGGGGAGGAATAGTCATTTAAAATTGAAAAAAGTATTTGAAATACAAGATACTTTGAAAGTGTATTTGGAAATACTGTACCAAATACTGTAAAAAAATTGTATTTGAAATACAAAATACTAAATACAATCAAATACCCTCAAATACTTTCAAATACTAAGTATTTCAAATACATCACAACCCTATTTACAAGTAAAGTAAGGAGAGGGGTGTCACAACAAAAATAAATATTCCATAAAGAAACAAAAGTCTAGTTTTTAATGCTTGAAAGTTAACTAGTTACTAAAACAAAAAGGAAACTAGTTAATGTAATTGTCCTTCAAATGAAATGAGAATAAATATTTAAATTAACCCAATTATCCCCATTTAAATTTAAATTTTTTTAATCAAAACAAACATTTAATTTATGATTATAAAGTGATGGTGAAAAAATTGAAGCTACGTTTCAAATTATAAGATTAAATGTAGATGAAAAAGGAAAGGAAAAATTTTGTAACTTTGATTCAAACCAGGGACCACTAGCCAGTAACTCATCGTCTCTAGCAAATTGGGCTGCCTCAAGTGTCCTAAAGATTGCCAAGTAGTTCTCAATTGGGCTGCCTCAAGTATTTCTAATGATAGGGCAGGCACCTGGCTTGCAGGTTGGGAAGTTCTCCTTTAGCTGATGAAAATTAACTACAAATTGATGGTGAAAATACCAAAACTATACTTCAAATTATAAGATTAAATATAGATGAAAAAGGAAAGGAAAAATCTGCAACTTGCATTCCCAGTTGGTAGAGGCGACGAGCTAGAGACTCATGGGGCCTGTTTCAAATCCAGGTCACAGAATGTTTGCTTCCTTTGTCATCTAAGACCTCTGACAATTAAGTTCGGTGAATGAGTTCACACAACAAAATGCAAAACAGATAGAGCCACATTTACTTTATTGTCCTTCGAAATAATCACCCTGGAAGGCAATACACTTTTGGGATCGGGTGTATAAGTCCTGGAAGCTCCTTAGGGTTGGCTTTAAGTTCACGTGTCACATTTGCTTGAATGTCTGGAATGTCCGCAAATCTGTGTCCCTTTAAGGCCCGTTTCAGGCGTGGGAACAAGAAAAAGTCTGCCAGTGCCAAGTCTGGTGAATAAGGTGGATGAGCTATGGATACTACCCCTTTGTTGGCCAGAAACTGTTGCACGATTACGGCAGCGTTCCTCTTTGATCCATTATCCACAGTTACGTGCGCACGCTACACCTTCAACTGAAGAAACGAGCATCTGCTAAATCATTGCACGCACAAACGTGACCTGTCTGAACTCGCTTAAACAATGACTGGGCTTGTATTCACATGCATTGTTACTCGCGTAAAGCTCGCACAGATTAGGGTGTGACGTCATTCACCGAACGTAATTGTCAGAGGTTGTATATTTTAATTAAACTTACTGAGAAGAAACCAAATTCAAATTTGAGGAGTAAAAAGGATTACACTTCTCAATTGTTCATGTGAATTACATCAATGAAAGAAAAAAACAATAGTGTAGGAAGAAGCATGTGTTAACGATTAGGCCTCATTGCTGGTTAATCTGATAAAACGTAACTGTGAATGATAGCCTCTTGAAGGGTTCATCTTGCCTCTCACAACTAAATTTTTGCCAGATGTAAAGCAAAAGGTAATTTGAACATCAATAGTGCATTAGAGATAAGATATACAAAAAACATCTATATATTTTTACTTACATGAATGATACCTTAACATGATAAATAGCCTTATACAACTGCAATATTAACATTACAAGAAGTTACAAAATTAAGCCAATAATTTTTATTAAAAAAATTATTAAATATTAACTTTTCTATAATACATAAATAGAATGGCAAATTAACCATAACTATATTGTGAAGTATATAACTTTTATTATCACAGAAAGAATGTGAATAAGCACCTGAGTGTCTTAAGCAAGTACAAGCTCCTCCCATTCACTGAAATCCAAATGACATCATGGAATGCACTCTATTAGCTGATGCACCTCAGACTCCCCACAGATAAAGTTTTTCGTGTAATAAATTTAAAATTTAGGCAGCTTATATCTAGACACAAAAGAACATGTCTCTTTTTAAGATAGCCTGATAACTTGATGTTTCAAGCCAATTATTATTATTATTAATTATTATTATTATTAAAAACAGAATCAAAATGAATTTTCTTCACTATTAAATGTAGCCTAACCTTTTGTGTTTCTTGCCTTGCTAGCAACAGCAAGCAAATCTCATGTGTTAATAAGCATTCAGATGAAATGTAATAAAAATCCAAAATGTGTATCAAGCAAAAAGTAATGAAAGTTTTTTAGCAATATCCTATATTGGTCATTACAGACAGTCAACCCATTCACCTGTATATAGCTTATTTTATAGCATAGCCTGTTTCTTTAGTTTATAATTTAAGTCTACACATCTCTTGAAACAATCAGAGTGATTTTAATGAACACTTAACCCTAAAGTACCAACACATGCAAGGAAACAAAGCAAGCATGAAATCCATCTGCAAACAACCATTATTGAAAACTTCATTGTTAGTTCACAGTCCAAATCTGTAGAATGACAGCTATCTTGTTTAAATCAACATCAAAACCAACAATGTCAGATTTTTTTTCAAAAACTATAAACAACTTGACACATTCATGAAAAATAGTAAATTAAATATTAATATAACAGATTTAAACACTTTACTGTGACCTAATAAACCCAAAAAGAAAAGCATATTTTAAGCTCCAATTAAATAAAACAATAAAAGAACAAACTAACAAAAAAAAAAGCTACATTAAAAACTTTCCAGTTTAGAAACAGCACAAGCTAAGGTTACCATTTAAGCCACTTTTTTTTTTGTTGCATTACATTTTTAACAGAAATAAAAGAATGTTTTTGGTCACAAGAAATATACTGTTCTCTAAAATTATTTTTTTTAGGGACTTAAATGATAGAAGATCAGAGGAAGTTCCAAACCATACTGCTTTGCATTTTACAATATATAAAAACACCTATCTTTCAAAATCTAATTATTAAAATACAATGTTTCCATATGATGATAAAATGCTGGAGACTAATGAATTTGTTTTATCCTTCGAGTATAAAAAATAGAGAAAGGGGGCAAAGCCTCTTGTTTCATGGCACCAGAATTAGGTCACATGACTTGGGGTTACTTACATCCTATACACTAATATGCCAAGCTCTAGATGCAATAAGAATCATTGAGTATGAAGAAGGTTTTGCTTTAAGCATAGAAATAGAAGGGGTAGTGTATATTTCACAAGGCATAGCAGACCTTCCAGAATAAAAATAGAGGCAGAGACGAAATGGTAAATTCTTCTTCAGCTTATGGTTGCATGTTAAGATTTGAGAAAGGGAGCTACATGTCATTCCATGGGTATATTTTATTTATTTATTTGTAAGCTAAAATTAAAAGTTATTTTATATGCTATGTGTATGAAAAAAATTGTTAATGCTATGCAAAGTGCAGCAGATGATATCGGCCAGTCTGGCTGCATTTATCTTTGAATTTATGATTTACTGATTAAAAATATTATCTCCAGTTAATTTACTTTTAGAGCATGTTTATAAAATGAACGCAAAAGGATAAAAATCATCAACATCGAGTGCCACACGACAGGGAACTCTTGTGATTGTTTTCCATGAATGTCTTATAGAAGAGTTGTAAATAAAGCTCAATATATTTACTATATTTATTTATTTACATTTCTTTACATTTTGATAGCACAGTAAGTTTACAGTACCGTAAATTCTCTACTATAATGCGAATAATTTTGGCCTGAAAAAGCACCTAAATTTGCTGGATCGTATTATACAAAAGGATTAATATGAGCCCTGCAACGACGATTGCGACCAGAGGAGGTTTTGTCCGGAGGGGATTTTGTCCTGATGAAATTACAGTGTAATATAAGAGGGTTGGGGCATAAGTCATGGCAACTTTTTTTTTTTGTGAGAATTCGACCGTGAGTGGAAAATGTGAAATATATAGATGAAAGGACAAGGAATGGAGGAAAGGTGTGGACATTTAACAACACGGAAATATTTTGCTCTTCATGTTTATTCAGGTAGTTGATATAACGTTACAACTTTCATGTTCCAGAATCATTACAGCACACATATCCATTCTAAAGGGCCTCAAAGTAGTCCCCTGAACGTTCACAGTACGCTGCCAACGATATGACAGGCACCCATATCATCTGCTTCACCATTTCTCTCACCATGTGGAAATCTGGTCCTCTCCTGTTGCACAATTTGCAATGTCCATTCGTGTCCAAAGGTGTCTACCACGTAATGGTTCCTTACCATCCGTATAAGGTCAAAATCACATGGAGAAAAGTCCGGAGAGTATAGTGGGTGCTCCAATTCTTACCAAAGCCAGCGGAGACCGGCTATATTGATATACGAGCGTTGTTCAACTCGGGTTACATCCATCCTGCACGGCGGTTGACTAAGAACTGATTTAACATTGTTCTCAATGCAACAAAAGGAAATCACAGAGCCATCTGGTGTTGTGAAAATATACTATGAGTGAACGGTTTCCTCGAGACACATGACATTTTGTGATACCATCCCTTAGCTATGAGATAAAAAATAGTTGCCATGACTTATGCCCTAACCCTCGTACATTAATTATATTGCATATACAGTGTCCAGTTCATTATACAATAAATTAATTCACTTTTTATTTGAACTTCTTGTCGCCAACATCTAATACGAGACTAACTTCTCCTAAAGATCGCTACTTCCAAGTAGAGACCTTCAATATTGATGGTCTCTGCTTCCAAACTGCTTTGAACTACTGTCCTGATGAAATTCACAATGAAAATACCGTGTGATATAGATTAATTATACAGCATATACAGTGTCCAGTTCATTATACAATAAATTAATTCACTTTTTATTTGAATTTCTCGTCGCCAACATCTAATACGAAAACAACAACTCCCAAAGATAGGGTTGCCACCTTCAGAGAGTTTCAAAACCGGAGAACCGGAACCGGAAATTGGCAAACCGGAAATCAATGTTTTAGGATTGAATACCGGAAATGGGCATTGTGCACTGACCTCTATAACAGTGTTATAGAGGTGAGTAGCATTGTGTGATTAATGAAGGGTGAGGTCAAAAACTCTCACCAGTGAGAAGAGTTAGCGTTTGGTCGGTCAGAAATTCCAGTGAGAAAACTGTGACGTCATTTTAACGCGGTCAAAACGCCAGTTAGTGCTGCTATGCCTAACCGGTTAATGTACCCGTCCTCACCAAGAAAAAGACGGTTAGCCCAGTGAGAAATTACGTCATCATTCTCTCACCGGCGAGGATTGACCACAGCCGAAGTCACATTGCTTCCAAATAATGATAATGATATAAATTGTATGTAAAATTACGTGATAAAAAATATGTAGACACTTACCGTTTAAATTACAAGATTCAAATTAAAAATACATAATGTCACATTTTATTAAATTTGAACGTAAATTTTGAATTCTCCCGACAACTTTTCAGTGAACTTAACTGTTCTAGATGTTTAATATATTCATAAAACTCCATGCAGGTCATGTTATAATTTACTAACCTAACCTAACCTTCAAAGTGACTTTCGAGTCCCACAGTTACGGCTGCAAAACCGGAGATTGGCTGTTTGAAACCGGAGACCGGAGAAATAAGGCAAAAACCGGAGACTCCGGCCCAAAACCGGAGAGGTGGCAACCCTACCCAAAGATCGCTACTTCCAACTAGGCCTACTTCCAAACAAAACTGCCTCGAACCAAAGCCTACAAGAAAGCTTATGCAGACAGATGAATCAGATTTTGAAGGTTTTTGAATTGTAAAGATCCAGATTATTTGAAAATTTAAAAATAAAGATTTTCTTTTCTGTATATTTTTGCACATTTTATTTCTCGCGAGGAGTCAAAAATGGGGATCGCATTATACACGAGAATAGCATTTTCGCTGGTTTTTTGGGCCGAAAAAGTGGAATCAAATTATACAATGGGTCGCATTATAGTAAATCATATTGTAAAATGAACATTCGTTATGAATATCAAGGTGCCCAAAAGACCTGGAGGCCTGTCTAGGGGCATCTTTCATTCTTTGAAATTAATATATATAAACGAATATTAAATTAAACATATGAAGAACAACTATAATAATAATAATAATAATAATAATAATAATAATAATAATAATAAAAAACAGTGAAAATCATTTGAAATTTTAAGAATATATGGAAATTAAAGTAGTTGAGATTAAGCCCGAACGAATATTTCTAAGAAGATGTTTAAAATATTGAAGGGAAGGTGCATCATGAAGTTCTTTAGTTAATAAGGACCAACAGATTATTCCAGAAATTGATATCGATATTGATTATTTCAGATTATTCCAGAAATTGATATTGATCTCTTTAAATAATTTACTCAAGAAACCTAAGTGTGTAAAGAATTAAAGACATGAATGCAAGCAGGCTGGCTGATATCATCCAAAAAACTAGCGTCCCATATTCTCTACTTTTATCTGAAAGCTGAGACATATGTGTGTACCATTATTCCAGCTTTCCGTCTTATTAAGACCTGCTAAAAAAAACGGTTTGTGAATATCAGGAGAGAGAATTTTAAACCCTCAAAATTTAGTAAATTATGTTCTAAACATTTTGAGGCACATTGCTTTTATAAGGAAAGATTTGGACCTCCGTCCCTGAAGAAAGGTTCGGTTCCAATTGAACTTTATCATAAACTCTCGTTCTCACACACTTTCTTAGCCTTCGTAGCCTTGACTACCCATGTGACCACATAAAAAATGGCGTCCCTAGGTCGTGTTGTAAGCATTTGTGATTTGAGTAAAATTCATTTTTTTACATTTTCCGTAGGTTTTTACTACTTTAAAGATTTTTATTATTATCTTTATTAATTTAACATACATTATTAACCTGAAATTTGCAAAATATAATGATTTAAATGTTTGCTGATAACCTTTCATAATTTTAATTTCATAGTTATTTCCAAATTACCTATAAAATTATTTTCTAATGATGTTTATTTCTTTCTCCTCACTCTGACAGTTGGGAATACAACAATATTTAAGCATAGCAATAAAAATTTTGAACAACAACAATTAAAACTTTCACTTATGATACAGTCAACAAATGCCGTTATCCGCCATTTGCATTTTGTAAAAAAATCAGTGACGTTTAGTGGCAACCAATCACAATACAGGGGATAAACGTCAATTACAGTAAAACCTCTATAATCTGGAAGGGCATGGGACCAAAACTTTTTTCCACTATGTGGAGGTTTCCACTATAAAAAGGGTATTGTAGAATATGTTATAAAATAAAGATAAGGTTATAGGTAAACATATTTATGCATGTTAGTGCATTAAAATAGGTGGTGATTGAACATTGGGCAGCTTTTGGTGCTTTTTTTAACTTTTCGTCGTCAGTGTTTTTTTTCACAACACTAAATGAGTCTAAAAAGTTCACTATTACCATTTTCAAGAGAAAAGAATTCCAAGTCCTTTACTGCAGCCAAAGCTTCTTTGTAGGTTCTCAAGGTTGACAATTCATTCACATCACCTACAGATTCAGTTTCCATGTCACGTTCATCGTGATCATTTTCATTATCAGCAGCCATTGTTGATCCAAACGTCACCACATTTTTATCGTAGTTAATAATATCCTCTTGACTTTGGGTTTCATTATCATCTTCGCCTATGTACATAGAACTGTTTAATGCTGCTATCAGATAAGTCATTAATCATCTTCTGTAATGCAACTTCAGGTTATAAATGATTCCTTGGTCCATGGGATATGCGACTGACATAGTGTTGGTTGGAAACCATTCCAACTTAACATGTGAAACTCTCAAATGTGGATGGCATGTTGCATTGTCTAAAAATAGTACAATCTTCTGCTATTGTTTTTGCATAATCTTCTTGACCGTTCTTCCATAATACTTGCTGTGTTCCATGCAGCTTTATTACTTTTCCAGGTAACAGGCAAGTTAGGGATACTCAGATTTTTAAAACGGCGTGGTTTTGCTGCTTTACCAATTACAAGCAGTTTTTCCATTTGGCCAGCTAAAGAACCACACACAAGAAGAGTAAGCCGCTCCTTGGACATTTTTCCCTGTATGCATTTTTCACCCTTCAATGCTTATGATTTGGTTGGAACGGCCCTAAAAAATAAGCCAGTTTCATCACCATTAAATACATATTTAGCATCAAATCCTTCAATGATTGTTGCAATCCTTGTTTCCCAGTCTGTCACAATATTCATATCAACATCATTTGCCTCGCCACATACACCGTTCCAAACGATATTATGACGTGCACGAAACTTTTCAAGCCACCCATTTGAAGCTTTGAACTAAGTCTTGTCCAACTTTTTCAGCAATGGTCATAGCTTGATGTTGCACCAATGGGCCAGATATTTGAAGATTTTTGGCACGTGCTTCAACAAACCATTCCCATACTTGATCATTGAGTTCTTCATTATCAGTTTTCTTCATAGTTCTCTTGACATTTACATTCGAGCCAATTTTAAAACATATACAGTAGTACAGTGCTTGTAATGTAGCAACAAAAGTGGCAATGGAAAATGAGTAATTCTAGTGTAGATAAATTGCATATTGTATACTAATGCAGTTGTTACATAATGTAACCGTAAATAAAATTAAATCTACTCAAACTGTACTTATTAAATTGTAAAGTTCTCGAATTTCTGCTTTCTTCTTCATTATTGCATAAATCCACATCCATATGAATTCTGGATTTCTTTCACTGTGCATTTCTTACTCTCGATATCTTCAATTATTTTGACTTGGTCTTTTAAAGTAAGATCTATGCGCTTGGATGTCTTTGCCATTTTGTCTAACACCAGCAATGTTGAAACACTGCCTACTACACAGCCAAAAATCTCTGCTTCTACATACCTGTATATACGTATAATAAGCTGTCTGTACAACGCAGCTAAAAACTGCTGAATGACATTGTAGTTCCCAAAATCAACATCAACTTTCTGGCGCCATCCTCAATGGTTTATACAGGATGTCCCGTAAGTCGTGGTCGTAAATTTAATGGTATGCATATTCAATAGCAAGGAACAAAAAACCCCCTAAGAACATAGGTCCAACAACACACAGTTTCTGAGAAATGGTGATGATAATGATACGTAGAGAAACTAAAACTCTTCCCCTTGCCATGTAAATGGAATGCCCTGTTCATGTAAATGGAAGGAAGTAGACCTGGCTTATTCGTTGCCTGGACTGTGTTTGAGTGAGACTACATGGCTGCAGCAGGTTACAGCAATGCTGTTCATTATCAAGTGGCTGTGCGGAATCACCTGACTGTCACCTTTCACCACCGGTGGATTGGTCGAGGTGGACCACGTGCATGGCCTCCGGACTTGAACCCATTGGACTTTTGCAGCTGGGGCTATCTAAAAGAGCACATGTATGCGCAACGAGTGGATAGTGTAGACGTTATGCGCCATCACGTGGAGAACACCTTTGAGAACATGCGAGAGAATGATGGTCTTTGCAAACGTTTGTGTGCCTCTTTGAGGAGAAGAGCTGAAGCATGCTGCAGTGTTCATAGTGGACATTTTGAGCATTTACTACGAGTTCAAGGTACACGAGACACTACCAAAGGAACAACTGTACAGGTTGCTCCATTTGTTAATAAAGTCATTCTTTCTCAGAAACGATCCGTTGTTGGACTATGTTCATTAAATACCATTAAATTTACGACCACAACTTATGGGACATCCTGCATAGAGCTTTAGTGGTTTTGGTTTGTCAGGGTTTCTTTAGAAGCAGTTTCTTTTAAGTTGTTCTATGTATATTTTATTAAAAAAAATCTATAATTTAAGCAATAACTTATAAGCAATACTTGTCTCTTAAATTATGAAATACATGTATTTCTGTATTTAAACATTACCACTAATGAATTAACCACAGTAAAGAAATAATGCCACTAAAGCGCCGCAATCATCACTAAAGCACTGTATTCCAGAGTTTTATTCACCACGGGAATGCAGCGCCAATTTTCATAAGTAGCGAAATAGGAAATTAAATCAAAAATTGGAGTTTTCTATGGTAAATGAGAGTCGTTTTACAGGCAGTTTATTATATAGCAAGCAGTGGTGGAAATGCCTTAGCAGGGTTCGAAATTAGCGGTTGCCTGGTTGCCACGACTACGCAAAATTATTCTGGCAACCTGCTTTTACTGCTAGTTGCCTGGCTGCCAACCCGCACTGAAAATTTAATGCGGTGAACAGTCGTATTAACACTGACAAAGAATCACAATCAGATCAGAGTTGTCAGCTATTCGGTAGGCGTTTGAAAACTAGTCGGGGAATCATTGCAGAATTATGTTTTAAAGTGCCAGTAATGGAGACCCGCATCTTGAAAATTGACAATTACAGGCTCGAGTCTCATTATAATGACTACCCCCTACGTTTGTCTTTGGAGTTTCCCAGCCTAGGAACTATGTCACATGTTGGAAATTGGTTAGGTGACTATATAAAGGTAGGGTTCCACTATGTTAACAACATATCACTTATTGCTGCAATGGGTAAGAAACGAGATTTATCAGACCTGGAAAAGAAGATGATACTCGGGTATCAGGCCAAGGGTGGCAGTAATTCGGAAACCGCGCAGTTTGTGAACTGTTCTCGTGCTGTTGTAGTTAAAGTGTACCATGACTGGGAAAATGGGACCGTTCAGAATAAACGATATGCAAACTGTGGAGCACCAAATATCATTGATGAGAGAGGTGAAGGTCGGCTGCGAAGATGTGTGAAGACCAACCGAAGAGCTACAGTGAACCAACAAGAGTGCTACCAGACATGTCTCTAAAACCACAGTACAGAGGACCCTGCTACGTATGGGCCTCAGCAGGAGACGGATGGTCACCGCACGCATGCTGACGAAAGTTCATCGCCAAAAACGGCTTCAATTTGCTCAAAAGTACAGAAACTGGACCACTTCTGACTGGAAAAAAAGTTGCCTTCTCCGATGAGTCAGAAGTGACAGCCGTTGGCAGGTGAGGCGAGAAACTTCCGAGAATAAGCATCCTGCAACCATTGTTGGACGAATCCAGGCTGGTGGAGGCAGCGTCATGGGGAGTGTACTCATGGCATTGACTATTTCACTACTTTTTTATTTTGAAAAATGATTAAAATAATTATTTAATAATTAAATAATAATTAATTATAATTTCATTTATTTATTTAATTTCGGGTTAGAGAAAAAAAACAAAAATACAATAGTGCCCACCGAGGCCAGTATGGTATAAACCGACAAGTTTGGCCAAGTGGGCACAATACAGTAATAAAAGTAAAATAAACCAAGGGTTAGAAAACTAAAATAATTAATCAAACATGCTTGGGTTAGTAAAATCATAAAGATGGTACAACCAAGTAGATTAAAAGGCCAATTAAGTAGGCTTAACTCTCAAAATAATAGTACAATTAACTGAAAATTGAAATAAATAAATAATACAGAATAAAAAACTAAACATTAAAGTAGCAGCCGATTACAGAGGCACATCTAGTCAATAAAACTTACAATTTATAAAGAAGAAAAAAAACAAATTAAATATATCTAAATGTTAACAGAAAAGAGCCTAATTAAAAATTTTCGTACTGAATAGAGTATGTTGAAAACTATAATTACCGGAAACGAGAAGGGGCAAGTGTACGGATTTCCAAAGGCAAAAAAGGCCCAGCATTTTATACAGACGTGTGAAACACTACGGTTTCGATAATTAAACAAAGAAACTGGAATTCCTATCTCATTTGCTAAGCGAGTGCCATAATTATGGCTATCAAGGTTACGCCGAATCGTACATAATAGGGGACGATAACTGTATAATCGAATTGGAAGTTTCATAAATAAACGAACATAAAGATAAAAAATAAATTTGGTAGATTGTAAGAATACATAAGGAAAAAAAGTAATTAGATACTGAGGAGGATCGAGGAAATTGCAAAAGGATCCAGAGAAACCATTTCTGTAATTTTAATATTCTTTTAAGATTGGTGGATGAAGTAGCACCCCAGAACAAAACCCCATAACATAAACCAGAGTGAATCCAAGAGTAATAAAGTAAGAGTAAAATTTTAGCAGGGATATAATAAAGTCGTGAGATAATACCGTTTTTTATTAAGTTTAAATAACAATTTATTGATATGGACCTCCCAAGACAAATCTGGTGATAGGGTAAGACCCAAGGTAATCTAGAATAACAGGTAGGTCCAGTTTGTCAGAAGTGCTTAACGCGCATGCGTATTGTGACGTCACGGGATGGCTTATGGCTTTACTTCCGGCGTGTGCGGTAGCCATTATTCTGGTCACAAAAGAAAACGTTTTCACGTAAAAAAACAAAACTCTTACGTTGATTTCTGAAGAAACGTTTATTTGCAAACTTACTATTTTATAAATTAAAATTTCCTAATGCCTGCATAAATAAAGTTATTAAGAAATAATATCGAAATTATCATCTGTCTCTTAACTGCCAACGGTTCCGACGAATCAATTTCGAAATCTTAACGAGGAATGATAACTAGGCCTAATGATAATGAGAAATACGTTATCGTCCTTCTCTCTGTGTTCGCTTAACTATCCGCACATTGCGCGATGAGTTAACATGAGACCAAGGTAAATGATTTTACATTTTAAAGACCCCCACCCACTCCCCTTCTAACGAACTGATATATAACCCTTTTTCTATTTAGTCTCCGTAAATTTCACTTACCTTGGTCGCATGATCAGTTATCGCGCGATGTGCTGATAGTTAACATCAACCCTGTGTTCACATTAAAAAGATAATACCTAAGTACATTTTACAATGATTATAAATTACGTAAGTCCCTTCATATAATGGCATTATTATTTAAT
>JAHWFO010040189.1:468386-528404 GCA_023313115.1 Rhysida immarginata
CCCCCCCCCCCTTTTGTGGCCATATGTGAACTTTTTGGTGACAGTGAGGATGGGAGTTTTGAAGGGGTTTGATAGCTTTATATGTAATTATTAGGTCCCTCATTAAAAAACAGGCCAGCGGATATTGTACAGGGCGATTCAGTCAATTTCTGACCATTTCGCTCGAATGACGTACATTGAATGATAAACAATTGAAAGAATACGAGCGCCATATCGAATTTCTAAATAGTTGGAGTTTGTATTGTTGCAACGGCGCTGCATGAAAATCGTATTGTTGAAAAATGGCGCCCGCTTTATCAACAGAGCAGAAATGCAAGGTTGTCGAATGGTATTTCGAGACAAAATCACCTGTAAACGTGCAAAGAAAGTTCCGGAGGGAGTATAAGTGTCGAGATGCACCAGGCAGGCAAGCAATCATGGATTTTGTCAAGCAATTTCGTGCCACTAGATGTGTTAAAGGCAAGAAAAAAGGCGGGAGCGAAGCTCGTGTTCGAACGGCCGAAGTTGTCGAAAATGTTCGCACAAGGTTGGTCGATTTCCCTACCAAAAAATCTGTTTGTCGCCTATCCATTGAAGAAAGGCTGTCGTATACCACGACATGGCGAATTTTGAGAAAGGATTTACAGCTGTTCCTGTATAAGATCCATGTTTATCAGGAGTTAACAGACACTGGAAGACAGAAGCGACAACAATTTGCGATGGAGTTTGGATCGGAAATGGAAGCCAATGAGGACATTGTGGACAACCTGTGGGTGTCAGATGAGGCCTTCTTCCATCTGTCAGGTGACGTTAATAAACACAACGTTTGTTTTTGAGGTTCCCAGCGCCCTCATGAGATCCATAAGTCACCTCTTCATCCACGAAAGGTTTGGCTTGGCACGCGATTTCCAAAAGAGGCATCATTGGTCAGTTCTTTTTTGAGGGCACCATAACGTCACAGGCTTACCTTAACATGTTGGAAACCTTCTTCATCCCCAAGCTGCGAAGGAGGCGTATACCGCTTCGACATCAGTGGTTTCAACAGGATGGGGCTAGGCCTCACACCACTAACGAAGTGCTAGACTTTCTCAATCAGAAATTCGGAAATCGTGTCATTTCAAACAGGTTTCCAGATCGATTCGGGGGTGGCTTTCTTTGGCCCCCTACGAGTCCTGACCTAAACCCATGTGATTTTTATCTCTGGGGGTTCCTTGAAGACAGTGTGTTCATTACAGCACCAAGAACCCTAGACCAGCTGCGACAAAGCATCTTCGACTGCTGCACCCTTGTGGATGCAGAAATCCTGGATAGAGTTATGAACAACTTCAACATTCGGCTGCGAGCAGTTCAAAACATTAGTGGTGGCCACATTGAGCATATCATCAAGATTTTTCCACGGGAATAAAAACTCCGAACTGCCTAAAATATCATACTGAAATGCTAAGTTTGTAAACATTAATGGTTCAATAAATTATAGTACTGTAATGGTCAGAAATTGACTGAATCACTATGTAGGAAAAAGTACTGTACACATGAACCAGGAGACTGGGCTAAGATGTAGATACAAACCTGACGAATACAAAGCAGGTGCTGTTCCCCGCTGTTGGCAGTACTGTCGAGCACTGAAATAAAAACAAATGACAGGAACGCAGCGTGGCCATCCATCCAGTCAGTTGCTGTGATTGCTGCGTGAAACGCCCACAATGCAGGCATCCAAAGAAGTGACAGATGAGTATGTTGGGAAAGTGGAAGAGCTCTCAGGAACGACCATCGCGTGACAATCATGGACATTTGTGCAGCAGTCGGGCTCAGCCGCGGTAAGGTTCATGCTATAATCAAGAAGACACTGAAGTTCCGTAAAGTGTGCGCGCAATGAGTCCAGCATCAGTTGACACCACAACAAGAGGCCTGTCGCATGAGCCTCAGCCTTCTCGCCTCTTCAGCCTATTTAATGAAGTGTATTAAATAAATATATTCTATAGAGCTTATTCATGAGAGTGACGTCGTTCCACAGCAACCAATCACAGTGTAAAGTTGGTATACAACATGGTGGGGTATACAAAGATAAAATTTCAATTTCCAATGTAAACACAATGCTAACACAATCCGCACATTCCGTTTTACCTCAGCAGCTCAGCCGCTTTCAGCCAAGCTCAGCAAAGACATTTCTTTATGCTATGCTGAGCTTTAGCTGAGCAAGTTGTGACGTCACATTTGCTTCAGCCAAATCACAGCAATCTAAGCATATCAAAGAGGTGCTTACAAATGCTGAGGAAGGCTGAAAGAAGATGGCGGCGCCCATGGATGAAGTTAGTTGTAAGGAAAAGGCTAAGAGTAAAGCCAGTAAGATTTAAATTACGTTACCTTATGCCTTTTTATGAAAGCTGGCCACTTAAATTAATTGTAGAAATCATTAATTTAATGAATAAATTAATTTTTAAAATGTTAGGATTTTCTAGTGGATTTTTTAGTTTACTGATCGCATTTTTATTCAGCAAATTTTCAGCAAATCGTTCCTTTTTGGCAATGAAAAACATCTAAATGCGCATGCGCGAGGCTAAGAATCAACTCAGCAGCTAGGCTGAAGAGGCTGAGCTGCTGAGGTAAAAAGGAATGTGCGGAATGCTAACACAATGCTAAACACAATGCTAAACACAATGTAAATATTATTTTGCAAACTATGTGTAAAAATTGAAATCGGAAGCTAAATTGGATACACCCAGTTCATCTTTAAATTATTTGTTACAAACAAAAAGAATTCGATCTTCAACAATAATGTCTATTTATACATACCACTACCAAACATTTTTGCATATTTTTAGTAAAATATGTATTACTGAAAATCCTCATTTTTTTTTATTAAAAAAAAAATTCTTCTACCATAATTTCATGTGGATAATCCACCTCCCAGATAATTCGCAGGATAAAGAAAACCATCTTTTCTGTAATAATTTTCTTTGATATCCCGCTTCTCAGAAAATCCACGAAATATCGGTGAGTTCAAGGCCTAAATGATCCTGCTCGTGTAAAAAGTGGCTTATTTCAAATCTTTCTCAAAGTGTTTAAACATTCCGTCTCCAATCCAAGCTCAAAATATCATTTCTAATTAATAACCAATGTAAATTCAGTATTTAACTTAAGAATATAAAATGTTTTTAAAAAAAATTGCATTCTTCCGATCAAGTCAGAGTTCTTCACGTTTGGATAGCCACTGTCAAAATTAATTTTCTTTCCGATGTTTCTAAGAATTATCACATAAATTCGTTTATAAATGTGTGTTATTTTTACTTCAGCAGAAGAGTGTTAGAAATTGCAGGAAAATTCAATTAGGGTCTGTGGTAAATCAAAGTTTTAAAAGTGCAGCAATTCGTCGGCGGTTAGGCCTATCAGAATGTATACATTGTCGGCGATTGCGAATCTATTCAGAAAATGCACTAAATTATCAAAATTACTCAAAACTGTAAAGAAAAAATTGTGCATTGTGAATATAATTTATTAACGAATTTTAATTAAAACTAAATGTTATTCAACAAATATGAAACGAAGCAACTTCCGTAAATTGGCCTTTAATACTATTTATCTTTACCCTTTAAAATTGGCTTTTAATACTATTTTAAGAATTGTGCTCAAACTTAATAAATACGACTATTACCTTGGCATGTAATAAATATGATTTACTTAATTTTGATTCTTTGATTCTGTTTAGTCATTTGCGTGAAATTGTGGCATCTATTAGTTTATAAATCATCCTTTTCATTTTATTAATAATTTTTTTCTCTTTAGTAATGACGTTAGGAAAACTAGAAGATATAAGTTTGAAATTCCTTTTATTCTTTCAAGTTTTCAAAAGAATGTTTTTCCGTTTAAGTAAATGAATTATTGGAATGACATTCCTTTTGATGTTACGAGCAATATAAATTCAAATGTAGAATTTATTGTTCCCATTTTGATCAAAAATTGCATGATTTTGTTTTAAATTATCAAAAGATTAGTTTATGCTTGTGATTTTTTATAAGCTGAAGCTTATTTTTTCCTGTATTCCTATTTTGGGCAATAATAAATAATAAAATAATAATAATAATAATAAATATTAAACTGTCTTTATTTGTCGTATGTTTCAGTACTCTGAGTTTGTTTGTTTGTTTTCTTGTCTTCCCTAAATGTTTAGCATTATTTTTGTGCACATTACATTGGTGATATTGAGAATTAATTATAATAACAAATGTTACTTTTTTTTTTCATTATAATTTTTTTCCCGTGGTCACTGATAGCATGGCCGTACTGCTTCATGTTTCACAACATTGTGACGGATTATATATAGACATTAAAAAGATAGGAGATTCAATTTACGGTTAGCATGAAACTTTTAATAAGTATATAAAAAAATTAACACTCCAGAAGTGCAAAAACTTGAGATAATCCACATTCGAGATCGAAATGAGTTTAATCCCCCTCCCCCCAAGCAATCGAACCTAATTCCAGATTCGGAGTCCTCAACTGTAATTTATTGCAACTTGGAAAGATTTGTTCCCATTTTCCCCGATAATCCGCACCCTTCTGATAATCTGCAGAGTCGTTTTTCAATGAAAAAAAAATTAAAAAAAATACAGATAATCCTCGGAGTATCCGCGTGAAATTACGGCATATGCATTAACTTATTTACAGAATTAGATGTAAATTCTATTGTATATATTTAATATAAATTGCATGAAATAATATTCATAAAGTAAATAAATAAATAGTTCAAAATAGTCGATCCAATTATTGGCTGTACAATCTTTTTTGAACTATTTATTTATTTATTTATTTATTTATTTATTTATTTATTTTATTTCATGGAATTTATACTAAATATATATCTAATTTCCATTAACAGGGATCTTATGCACAAAACAGTGTAAAATAGGAGAGAAAAGAGATTATCTGAAAGTACTTAGAAGATACTAGACCAAATTGCTTATAAACAAAGCCAATATTTATTTCTAAAAATGCAACAACCATTGTTATCAATAAAATTGATATTTATTACAAATATCATCTTGATTTTTTATCAAAAAAAAAAAAATGAAGAAATTAATGCATTCTTCAAAAATTTTATTTTGAACCGATCATAACCCCCATAATACTGTACATCTTTTTAAAAACTGTTTCAAAAATCGTGTGCCAAATGGATTAATTGGTTGCTTTGATTTTGTTGGTGAAATAGTGAAGTAGAGGAATAATACTGAAACCGGAACAACTTGTAGAGCTGACTGATACTTCTTTGTGGAGATCACCACAGAGCATCTCAAGAAGCTGCAGATAAATTTCATCGCCGGCACCCTGATATTCCCAAACCCATCAGCTACACATTTACGCGTGACAGAACAAAATTTGGATTATGTGAGACATTGTCTTCGAGTGCATGGTGCACATTTTGAACATGAATGATAAGCTTGCGAAACCGTGTGAACATAAAGCCAACATTCATAAACTTTTCATAAGGCACGCGACTTTTGAGACAGTATAAAATAATGTAAAAATGACACTCGTAATAAATAATACCATTAAGTATCATTAATTACAGTTAAACATAGGCAAACTACATTTTAAAATGAGCGGGATCAGAAACATGTTTGAATAAAGCTAAAATAATAGGCGCATTCTCCATCGCACACGAAACACACACTCGTTAGAGTGAGTCACGTGATCAGTGCAAATCATGCTGTGCAATTCATGGAGTTTAGGCAGCCCCAAGAAGAACAGAGCGTTAACAATAAACCCATGATTTTTGCAAATGGCTAACAGTGATAGAAAAGTTTTGATATCATGTCAATGCTTAATACCATGCAAACAGTTGTAAATAAGCATATTATAAATGCTGTCAAAATGATTTGCTTGAAAGTGTTATGGAGAAAATCGAATAACCTGAATTAAGCTTCTCTGTAGTTTCTCCGTCTACATTCACTGTTTCAATTTTGATAGTTGCGTTTCGGTTTCCTCATTGCTCCTCTGCCATCTTCAATACACTGAGCAACCCCGGCCTCTGGCTAACCAAACGCACGATAACTAAATGCACTGGCAATGAAGAACAGCCTGCAGAAAACACACAAAGCGATGCGGAACAACCAGTGCGTCCACAGCATGCATATTGTGCAGATCACAAGTCAGCAAGTCAATGGAGAATATTTTGCTTCAACCCAGCTGTTCACACCATTCACTGCTAATATATAAAGGGGTCACACCATTCATAGATAACGGAAGCCGGTGGCACGAAAATCAATACCTCGTGGAACAGCTGGGTTGAAGCCTTCGAGCGTAAAAATAGATAGAGGGGCAAAGCCTCTTGTTCCATGGAATCAGAATTAGGTCACATGACATGGGCATACAGATACCCCTACACACTAATCTGCCAAGCCTTAAATCTTGTTCAGACGGCAGTGATTATCGCGTTCTCTAGCACGATGTGGGAGCATATCGCGATGAAATTTTTTCTATGCGTTCACACACCATTGAGGCCAACAACGCGATTGTCCTTTGCTGCCTAGTGGCAGGATTTGGTATTACCCAGAGACTATAGAGATTTCTCCGACTGTCTGTGATATTACCCTTCGTTTACTTCTTTCACAGTATTCATATATCAGTAATATTTCGTATTGATTTTGCATGTTATTAAGAATTTGTATTTTATTGATAGAATAATGTATTTAATGCAAATTTTCGAGCAATAAATTTACTTCTTACCCATAGCCTGTTTACTTATATTCTTGGTCAAGTATTTTATTTTGTTTTTGACTACTTCCAGCTGTCTATTAAATCCACGATTGTGTAATTCCTTTCTAATTTTTTCCAATGATTTGAACTATTAATACTGCTGTAGTATTGATAGTTCAAATCATTGATTTTTTTCATAAACTGTGGCATTAAGTTTCGCCCTCTTCAAATCATGCAGGAGACGATTCATTTATCTTATCATTTTTTTTCCATTATTTACTTTTGTACATATAATTTAATTTTCTTTTGTTCTAGTTCATTCTTCATAAATCATTATTTTTGGTTTAAAATGATTATGAAAGGTTTGGGATCAGATTCAGTGTCTCCACTTCATTCCAAGTTTCTTTCTTTTTCGAAGTAGAACTGCTATGTTCCCTATTTAAATAATAGCAATTACCATAATTCATAAGAAAATAGTGCACATTATTTATATTAAAAAAAAGGATTTTTAAATTTTATTTACATCTGCTGGTTTTCCTGAGATTGGGAAAAAGATGTAGTCTCATGAGTGTATTCCATTGCGAACTCTCTTTCAAACAGTTGGCACCAAAAGTTGCCATGGAGATAGGAAAGGGATGCCATAGCAGTGACCTTCAACAACCAATCAGAGCTCAAGAAAAAGGATGACCAGAGCAAATCCTGTTTTAGAAACGCGATCAACACATCTGGATATTCTCCCTCTATCATCGTGTTTTTGGCCTAGTTTCGGCCAAAGCCCCGCCTCTCATCGCGATCATCACTACCGTCTGAACAAGGCTTTAATGAGGTGATAAGAAGGTTGTTCCTTCTATAGTCCGACCAACCTCAAGTTTGGCCTAACTCCTATTGGTCAGGCATATCACCGTGCATAGAAATATGAAAGTAGTTTCGTTGCTTAGCAACAACCCCGTGATGTAAAGAAACATTGAAGAATAAGAAACAAAACCATCTTGTCCGTTTTTATTAGAATTAAAAAAATGAATTGATTTTATTTTTGCAATTAAATTTAAAATAAGTAATAAAAAATAAAGTTAATTATAATTGCTTTGTCGAGTGTGTTTTGTAATTATAAATTAATTATAATAAGTTTTATTTTAAAACTGGTTAGGCTCGTTGATATGGTTGAATTTTTTTCATTATAATTTTTTTAATTCTTTATTTAGAGTCAATAACAGGAAATTTTCAGAAAGTTCTAATAACAAAAGTTCTCTAATTTGTTTTGGTTTATTTTTTAAAATTAATAATTGTATTTGTTATTAAAATAATACATTGAAGTGAATTAATTGAATAATTTCATAAATTTTTAAACTTCGAAAATTGATAAATATAAAAATGACACACTAACTTTATTTTGAAATTTTATTGAACCTGTCATTTTAGTGTTTTCTTGATTTACTTCTTTATTTATCAATTGATGAATTTTTAAAATTTATGAAATTATTTCTTTATTTAATGTTTATTTATATAATATTGTAATTACAATTATTATGAATGCTAGTTAATTCTTTAAAATATACTGATACATATAATAAAGCTAAAACTATTTTTTTCTTGTGGAAAATATATTACTGGCATGAAAGAGCCTGTATTCGTCACGCTCGAACTGCTTTCAGCCATCTTGGCCGAATTCCAGTTAAAATTCCAGGACAGACTAAATTCCAGTTTTTATGAGTTTTATTTTCGCTTGTTTTTTTCCATATAATTTTTTTATTTTTTATGTCGTTTTTAAGCCAAAAGTAATAATTAAACCAGCAAATGATGTTGGCACTACTTCATGTTGCGCATTCATTCCTTTCTTTGGAATGCATTGTTCGGCTTCAACCAATAGGAGTTAGGCCAAACTTGGGGTTGGTCGGAGTATAGGGAACGGGCACTTCTCAGGTGGTGCCACAGTTTGTCCCTCTAGTGACAGAAATTGGCAATTATTTATAGACGATTGGTGTTGTTACACACATTAGCACATGCAATGGCAGTAGTTTTGAGTTACGGTTTTAAAAACGTATCCCATGAAAATTTTTTTAGACCTTCTACTGTAAGTAAAGGTAAAAAATTATGGATAGCTGGTCATGTTTACCATGCTTTAGAATTTAAAAGGGAAGGGAAAATAATTGCATCTGGGAAATGCACTTCTCAGATGAAAGTTAATGCACAACCCTATGTGCTTGAAATTGAGGTAAAAATAGACTAACATAATTTTTAAATTATTAGTTTTTACATTTAAGTTAATTAAACTTCTATACTTGTAGTTAAACAGTAGTAGATCAGTTAGTGATACTAAATGTACGTGTAAAGCTGGCATCACGGGAAAATGCAAACATGTTGCAGCTCTAGTGCATTACATTAATAATGAAACGGCCACTTCCAAAACTGACCAGCCTAGAACTTGGGGTGTGCCAAATAATTTCAAATATAAAAAAGGAAAGCGGAATGCAGAATTATTTAAAGTAGGGAATAAAAAAAAAATTAAATTAAGTTTCAATTCATCTTATATATTTGTTTCAATAAATTTCGCTTCAGTGCCGATTAAAAAAAAAGTGTATCCTGCAAAAAGTTTGACATATCCTTTAGATTTTTTTCCTAGTATCAACTGCCCTAGAAACTATATGCTTAAAGCGGAAAAAGAAGAAAATGATAAAGAACTGCAAAATGAATCTTCACCTGATATTTTAAAAGAGGTTGAAAAAGTACAAATGAAAGAAATTTTGAGAAATATTCTTCAAGGTCATTTTAATTCATTTCAAATATATAAAAGTCCAATTTTTATAGTTTCTGGCACAGTTAACTACACAGCAGTGACGACCACGATACTTAGAATATTTGTTCTCCATTGCAAATGAACAAAAGCTTTGTAACTGATCAAATCATTCAGAGTTTGCTAGCATACGCATTGCATTTAATTGTCAGCGTCTATAAACAATTGCAAAATTTTGACGCTAGATGTCGCAGTTTGCGTTTTGAATTACTAGTGCCCGTTCCCTATAGCATAGAAATAGAAGGGCATAACAGATCTTCGAGCATAAAAATAGAGGCAGAAACGAAATGGTATACTCTTGTTTAGCTTATGGTAAAACTGTTTAAATATAGGAAATTTGAAACTCAAATAACTGAGCCATTATCAACAATTATAAAAACCTTCCATCCCCTAAATATATAAAAATCCTATATCCAATATTTACATTTAAAATGAAAACCATCCCATTATTTAAAAACCCTTGAGCAACACTTTAAAATATATACAAACATATATATTTAAAATACAGTATGTATAAAAATATACATTTAAAATCAAACCACAAATTAATATGAGCTGCACTGTCTAAAATCCTGATAATTTTAGCACTTCGACTAAAAATTCAGAACTTGACTTGAGAAGAAATTTCCTTTTCATGGCTTGAACAACAAGTTAGACGACCAACTGACAACAACCTCTTGTCCACAAAAGAATTTTACGTATTTCGAACTCATTGAGTTCGTTATACGTATTTCAAACTCATTGAGTTCATTATTCAATGCCGATACAGAGAATTATTATTTAGATAGTTACTTTGTCTATCTAGTTATTCATTGTATAATTTTAATAATCGACATTCGGTATCGATTTTAACGATTGTTCGCGACCAGGAGGAAGTATCTCTACTAGGTCCGCGCTTCTGATGTTAACAGATTCTTATTCCCCCATTGGTCTTTTTTATTTTGCAACTTACATTTGTACCTTTTTATTGGATCTGGCCACTCCGGCCCTTATATATATTCTCTGTAATTCAACCAAACTCTGTATCGGCATTGAATAATGAACTCAATGAGTTCGAAATCGTATATGCTCAATAAAATTCTTTTGGTCATGTCGTTATCCACAGTCCTTTCTAGTTTCTTAACAGGTTAAACCTTGCAAGTGGCGAAAATCCCTTTAATACGATAGAAAATGTCCTAAATCCAAGATTATATTCCAACAAATGTTATCTTTGAAGTCAGTTGAAAAATCGTAAACATTAAAATAAAAGTTCCTTCATTTTCACCTTGATTAACACATAAATCAACACATCATATCGTATACACATAAATCACACTCTCCCTACCAAACATATGAAATAAAAAAAGAAATTTAAAATTAAAAAAACTACACATTTGGAAATTATAAAATCCACCAATCAGGGCTTAAGTCGTACGATGTCTGCGCTATCGTATTTTCATCTTATTTTATTAAGAGCGCTTCTTTAATTGTTCTTTTTTTATAATTTTTCTCTCGATTTAGGATTGTTACATTATCCCAATCCGAGGAATGTCCCCTAGCACTACTGTATCTGGCCATAGCATAATTGCAATCATGAAGTCTCACTGCTCTATCATGTTCCTCTATTCTAGTTTTCTGAAGTCTTGAAGATTGTCCTATATAGTTCAATTCACAATCCTTACAATTTATTTTATATATTATATCATATTTTTCATTATTTTCTTTTTCAATTTGATTTGTTTGTCTATCCATTTTTATTAATTTATTCTTAATAGTATATTTAATTTTGGTTACTATCTCTATATTTGTATTATTAAATATTTTTTTTAATTTTATAAAAACTTTTATCATAATCAATAGATATTCTTATTTCACCTTCTTTACTATTTTTATTTTCTTTTTTTCTTTTGTTTTTCTTGCCCTTGCATTCTCAATTGGGTTCAAGTCCGAACTGTTGGGGGCCAGGGTAGAGTAATAATGTTGCTTTGTTTCAGGAAACCTCTGATAAATTTGGCTCTGTGGCAAGAAGCATTGTCATCTTGGAAGATGCAATCGCTATCACCAAAGTGTTCCTCCAACATGGGAATTAAAAAAAAACCTCTAAAACATCATGGTACGCATTAGCTTTCATTATCCCTTTGATAACACATAGGCGTCCAGTGCCTTTGGCCGATAGACAGCTCCAGATCATCACATTAGCAGGAAACTTTGTCGAATGGTTTAGCAATCACTGAGATTTTCCATGTGTCCATCTCCACACAAACGTGCCAGCATTATCACCACAATCGACTGAGATTCGACTCTCATCCGTTCAGATCACCTGTCTCCAGTCTTCTGAATTCCAGTGTTTGTTTTGTTTAACCCATAATAAACGTGTCTTCATTTGTTTCTTGGTCATAGCCAGTTTTGTCTTTGCTTTGCAACGTCTATAGCCCATCTCTGCCAGTCTATTTCTCAGTTTTGGCACACACATTCACATGATACTTCCCCCATTCCTTGTTGATTTCTTTTGAAGATGATCTTCTCATTTGTGTACAAAATCTGCGCAATGCTCGGTCTTGCAGCCTGCTGGTTTTGTGGGAATAGCCGATCCTTAGACAATTTTGGTATTTCCTTGCATCTCAATTCTTTTTTACACAGCTGACTGTTGATTGATGACATCCAACAATTTGGGCAATATATTTTTGGGTTTTGTCTTCTTTCAGAAGTTTCAGTACAACCCCTCTCTCTCCATCACTATATTCTTTTACTGGTGCCATTTTGATGCTAATTTGAACGAGTAGTTACGAGTTTTGGTGTGTGATAATTACCTATGTCTAAAGAATAAATTCGTCTGTTGCATATGCTTACTGTAGAAGGCTATATTCTATTCTATAGGGGTGTTTCAATATTTATTTCCAGGTCAGAGGTGTATGCAAAACTTTTTTCCAGGGTGGGGTTTCACTCAAGATTTTTTTCTCTCTGAATTTTCAACATTTTGGGCTGAAAATTTATACACATGTAGTGTCTGAAGAGATAAATAAACGTTTATTTTTTAAGATTGATCCAATGTCCCAGTGTTGCATAAAAAATTTGTGACTGTCAAAGTTGATCAAACGTCCCATGAAATGCAATATTTTTTGCCAGGGGTTGTAAATATATAAAATCTTTAGATTTACAAATGCGTAACAGATACAAAAATTAAAACAAAAGCACTGTAAGTTACATTTTATTTAAATTTAAGCGTTAGAAAATATTAACTCAAGAAACCATTATTCGATTAACTTTGCATTTGAAGTATTTTATAAACATTTTTTGATCATGGTTTCAGTTTCGTTTCGATCATCTTTCAGTAATGCATTTTTATTTTAGTTTCGTATTTTTGATTTTTGGTTGCGGAAAGTGATTCCTGATCTTTTTTTCATGTATGTAATAATATATTTTAATTGTAACCATATTAACTTTCTTTATTAAAACGTTCTTGGACAATTTTCAAAATGCACTTGGCATGAACACGATGACAGTTTACCAAGGTCTGCACCATCTTATTTTCGAGATTTGACTTTTGCATTTGCTTTTTAGAATGGAAAATTGAGGAAAACTATGTGATGGTTTATGGTTGGTTTATTAGAAATTTTGGCGTCGACTACTACGGTCATTTTACGCCTTTTTACACAGTACGCAGCCTGGGACAAACACAAACATCCATGCCCATGTCGGGATTCGAACCCACGACCAGGCGGACTCGAGTACTAGAAAGTCTACGCCCTAGCCCTCTCGGCCACCTGGCCAGCAAAAAAAAAAAAATGATCTGACATAATGCACTAATTAATGTACTCTCTATTGTATATATTTGTACAATGTGCTGTAAGATATATTAAATTTTATGCGCTAATGCTTGGCGATAGTAGGCTATCGATGTTCAAAAGGCTTGCGGCAGTTTGGGGCAAATTTCCGCAGGGCAAATCACCGGACCCCAAAGCATTTGCCGTACAAAGCATTTAACTACCGTAATTTTCGGGAGTAACGCCGCGGCGGCTGATACGCCGCACACGCCAAAATTTAACAAAAATGTTAAATCTCCAGCAGTAGCGCCGCGGCGGCCGATACGCCGCACCCCCCCTCCCATCACACACGGTCCGTTTTGTATAACCGCGTTTTATAAGAAATTCAATAAAGAAACCAAAATTCAATATTTTTAAGATATATTTTATTAGTCGAAGCCTTCAAAATCAGAAGTTTCCGAATCAGAATGAAATAAAGATAAAAATTCTTCCTGCAGAGGTGGGTCATTTTCTTTTTCGTCTTCCTCTACTACCACAGATGCGGGAATCTCTTCGTAAGGCAGGCCAGCCGCCTTGAATCCTGCAATGATGCAGTCTGGTCGAACATCTGCCCAGGCTTTAAGAATCCATGAGCACACTGTGCTACATGATGCTCGTTTCATGTGGCCAGCCTTTGTGTACTCATGGATGCCCTGGCTCATCCATTTCTCCCAGGCAATACGTACACCTAGCTTGAAAGATCTGTTAACTGAAATATCGAGTGGTTGCAATTTTTTCGTTAACCCACCAGGTATAATCCCGAGCTTGCTGCTTGCGGACCTGCAACCACCCTTTACGTTCTCCGATAGATGGGCACGCATGGAGTCCATGATCAAGACGTTCTTCGGTGCGAAAAATGACGTCACTGATCGCTTTCTCAGAACCTCTTCAATCCATTTGTTCATCACGGTCTCGTTCATCCACCCTTTCTCATTTACACAAACAATGATCCCGGGTGGAAATTCTGATAATAAACTGATAAAAAATACGAGTTCAAAAGGCACAGATGTTGCACTAACGCATACATTTTTTTAGTGCTAGCTGTGACAATATTATCACTCACAGGGAAATAATTTTTATTAAGACATTCATTGTTGCTGGTGACTAAATTAATAATAGGAACAAAACATTTATTTTACACAACCAACAGATTCTTCTTGATTTTTGGTAGATCTTTTGGGTGGCGACTGTAGATGTCGCTCACAACTATCTGGTCATAAATCACTCGATAATAAGAGTGCTTTATTATAGAGTGTATTATCGAGTGCTTTATTATCTGGGGATAGAAAGACTGTGATAAAGCTATGGAATTACGATTTACGAAAGTGGCAATGCTAAATATTGGGTTAGGCTACGACATCAACCTATAGGGAGAACGATGAGAGCGGCAGGAAATGGTTGAATCCCCCGCTGTCGATGAACGATCACACTCGATCGTTATCGGAGTGAATTTTTAATACAACGATATGAAGTAGGCCTAAAATCATGTGTAGAATCTATCTATCTTTTTTTCTTTCTTTCTTTTTTTTTTTTTTTTTTTTTTTTTTGTAAAATCTCCGGCTGATACGCCACACACGCCGAATTTTTAACTTTTAATAACAGAAACGCTGCGGCGTTACTCCCGAAAATTACGGTAGTAGGAAAAGTGGGTGGAAAATTGAGGAAAAAGACGTGAAACAATGCACTGTATATTGTTTATACTTGTACAATGTGCTGTTAAGGTATATTAAATTTTATACACTAGTGCTTGACGATAGTATCAATGGTAGCTCATGTATCGATGTTCAAAAAGTTTCCACATCGAATTTTTCGATCTTCTTGAATCTTCGATGTTTCGATGTTCCATTTTGAATTCATTATCTATTGAATAACTGTTTAGATTAATGTATTTACAGTAAGTATTGCAATGAGAGAACACGTAAAAATGTGCTGGTTTCATTTGAAGCCCTTCCTCCTCTCATACTTTTTCCAATATGGCTGCCACAGCCTTTAAGAGATTCTCATCATGCTGCAAAGAGAGAAGATACTTTTATCTTATCAGAAATTTATTTAAGCAGTAAAAGGGTTAATAAATGAAATCTAACCGGATTAATAAATCATTACTTAGTCTTTTTTAAACTCCACTTATAATCAACTCTGACCCGTGCATAGGCCGAATGTGGTTTTTACGGGTCATTTTATGGGGAAAAATTTTAGGCTTAAACACAAGTTTATACGGTATATAGTAACCTTTTGGTTTTTGTAGCTAAATATGCAAAAGTTATCAAACCCCATTTGTCACAAGTTGAATACTTCAGACATGCTGAGGATAAGGAATGTTCTTTTCAAAGTCCCAACACAAAGCTTCAATGTCGTCCTGCTTTGCAGCCTCTTCTGCTTCATTAAGTTTGCTGTAAAATACTTTGTCCCATTTCTTGTGGAGCTCATATTCCCGTTTAACGTTGTTCCTCACAGCAGTATTTTTTTTGCAACTTATTTTCACCTTGAACTGCTCACATTTGCCGCATACGTCAGTACGAGGACGACCGAATCCATAATTGAAGTTTTCTCGAAATACACTGGCTGACAAAAAAAAAAAGTGAAGCACCCAGAAGGAGTGGTTGAATGTGAATGAAATGACATATGATAAAAGAACATGTGACTTTCTTTTACTGATTACAATATGGGATGAAATTGACAACGCCGTTGGCAGTACATGTGGAATGTTGGCGCCAGGTCAGTAGGGTGTGGCACCCCCTCTGGCCCCAATGCATGCCCTTATGCGGTTCAGAATGGTGTCAACAGCCTTTGGATCCACTCCTGAGGTAAGTCAGTCCACAGTTGTTGCAGCTGTCCCTCCAGATCCCGCAGGTTGGTACCGGAACGGAGTCGCGTTCCCATGTCATCCCACACGTGTTCAATGATGGAGAGGTCCGGGAATCTTGCTGGCCACAGGAGGACCTCAGCATGTTGTAGGCAGTCCATAAACACGTGCTGTGTGTGTGGGCATGTGTTATCTTGTTGGTACAATGTCCCAGGGTGTTGTGCCAGAAGGGGTAGGACGTGTGGATGCAGAAGGTCTGTGACATATCGCTTTGCCGTCAAAGTCTGCCGAACCACTATTAGAGGTGACCTGAACGCATATCCAATGACTCTCCACACTATGATGCCAGGGGTTACGCCTGTATGTCTCCACAATATAGGAGGGTTGTTCCCTCTGCCCTTGATGTCGCCATATGCGAACACGATGGTCATCGGAGGTCATGGAGAAGCGGGACTTATCACTAAACATGATGCAACACCATTCGTCCTCTGTCCATGCCTCCCGGGCAAGGCACCACTCTAAACGCAGGCGTTGGTGTTGGGGTATCAATGGCAATCAACACATGGGGCGGTAGGACCCCAATCCAGCGGATGCAAGTCATCGAGACACTGTGCGAGAACTCACAGGGTGTTGAGGAGTCTCAATTACATGTTCGCAGATGGCAGGTGCCGATGCCATGGGATTCCTTAATGCTTGGAGCACCATACAACGTCCTCCCTTGGGGTGGTGTTTGTTGGTCGACCCCACCTGCACCACGTGCATGGGTGCCCTCATGTACCCACTGATTCCAAAATTGGGCCACCGTGACATCTGAATGGCCCACATGCCTGAGAATTGCACGATACGACCAACCAGCCTCATGCAGTCCCACAATGCAGCCCATCAAATGCTGTCAATTGGTGGATAGGATGTCTAACACGTCTGCGAGGCAACGCGGGTGCTTTGTACAGTACAGTAATCCTCTCTGAACGCCTTGCGTAACTGTCGGACTCACAGCAGTTGACTGGTAACAACTTAACAACATGGCAATGACATAACGAATGCACTCTGGTGAGCGTTCTAGACATTACAGATCCTTGTGAATCTAATCGTTTACTCACACATCAATGGTATGCATATATACCAAAATAGGATAATATTGGACCACCTGTTCTGGGTGCTTCACTTTTTTTGTCAGCCAGTGTACTTTCAGGTAGTACTCTTATTTGACTTCTTCCTTTACATCTTTCAGTTTAGTGCCCTGTTGGACACGCAGGTGCTCCTCTGGATAATGCTCTTGAATCAAGAGTGTATACATTTTTAGTACTGAGAACTAGCTTGATAAATATCAGCGTTTTGTTCTTTTACACACATAATGTGAGACTTGGTAGGGAAATCTTCAAATGTGGTTGTCAATGTTTGCCTTGACTTGGCTTACTTTTTGCCCTAGGCCGATTGTTATGGTGCCCTCTGTTATCTGTGGGACTTTTGGCTGCTAGCTTCAAAGCACTTAGATGGCATATTTGATCTCACTCACTCCATACAAGCCTGCATAAGCTGTGCAGCAAACTACATTGCTTTCACCCCCTACCATTACCTACAATATACACAATCAAAATTAAATATACCACTATTTTTATGAACAGGATGTCCCTTTGCGACTTGACTTTCCCTTACCTTATAATAAAATGATGCACTCTGTACAGAGGTAACTTCATCTTTATTTCTCGGACGCCGCCTCTTGATTTCCGAGGGGATAATTCCCCCAGTTAAAAAGGGAGTCTTAAGCCGGTTAGGTTCCAAGCTGATTGAATTAAGTTATTAAATGTCCATTCCCGCTTTCAGAGAATGCTTCCAGGCACTTATGTTTGCATCTAAATAGTAAAATGTATTAAAAATTTACCGCCAACATCGCATTACATTTAGATACATACCTGCATTTAATTCCTGTTTTCCTCTCAAGCATAGTTTTTCCCTCACTAGTAATATACTCTTTTCCTTCGGCCCTACATTTCTTTCTTATGTTTACTTTCCATAAGTCTTCGTTTTTCTTCCGTTTTCTGTTTATTTCTTCGTCATCAGATTCCATCCTTTCGCTTATGGAAGCAGCCATTACTTTGTAATAATAATAGCAGTGGTGCATGGAATTAACACACTTTAGTAAAAGAAAGAGCCAAGTCACAGCACTATGAGTCCGATAGAGGCCGAAGTCCTGAAGTTGGGCCTCTATTAGAGTCAGCGGAAAAAGCAGCAGCTTGTTTTAACACAAACTGCATTGGGACTTGGGTCTCTCTTTCACTCTATAGATAGCCCTTGGGTTGCTTTATGCAATGACACTTTTAACTAAGTTTGTACTAAGTGACGGACTTGGGCCCCTTTTATTCTAGTGTATTCAATTATTTTGATGATGTAGGTAATTTCAATTTTTACCAGAATATTTGTACCTGCGGGTTTAGACCGGCAGGGATTTTTGCTAGAATCCCAACTCTGGAGGGAAGGGCGATTTGTGACTGAGTCTGTGTGTGTGTGTGTTTGTTTTGTTTTATTAGTATGCACATTGATTTCGTTGTGGTAGGTTTTGTTGTTTTGTAGTGTTTGTTCTTTGTGTGTAGGTGCGCTATTGTGGGGGTGTGTCCCTAGTAGTTGGTGTTATGCATTGTGATAAATTAAGTTGATGTTCATTTGTTCGTTGTGGTGCGTAGTCTTTATTAAGTAGTACTTGTTATAGCGTTGAATAATGGGGAAGCTGTAACAATTGCGGTAGATGCAGATCGCATCTATGCGTTGTTGCAGCTTTTCCCAAAAATCCTGTCCATAATAAGAGGCAATGAGCCGCTTTCTTTGTTGAGAGAGCGTGTGTTTGTTGGGCAGAGAAGCCGCCCGATGCACGTTTATGATGCGCTCTGTTCGATCTTCGTTTTTTTGTTTTTATTATGCTGAAAAATTATAAAAACAATCGAGCCTGGGATAAGCTGGTTATTTGAACCAGTTTAAAGCGTCTATGAACCAGATTTGCTAATGGGACAGCCATAAATTTCGTCGTTGTGGGACAATGGAACGCGGCACTGTTCTTTTGTCAGCGGAACTGAACCGCATGCCCAAGTTAAGAAAACATCGGTGGAATATCTAATTTATGGCGAGATTGTTCCAATTCTCCTTTGCTTTAACATATCAGTTGACTGAACGTTAGTAAGAATCAGCTTGGCTGCATTCTGGCCTTTTATTTTCCAGGAAACTGCGTGGTCAAGACGCAGGGAAACTGTGACAATATACTGTCGTGTGAATTGCAGCTCTTTTTCGTGTCTTGAAATAAGATGAACTGCACCTAATATACTGCTTACCTGAAAAGGAAATACCTGTTTCGTATGGATTGCCATATTAATTTTGTGTGCCATGGATCATCATTGTTTTGAAGTTGTTCTCGATATTGAGGGCTTCTGAAAATGCTACCCAGCTATGTGCGTGGGATCTTGTTATGTGGAGCCGAGTGCATGAGACATTTGGAGGCATTGTGGGAAATAATAGGCGCTACTGTTCAACGCAGTACAGCTAATTTTAATAATTAGGAATCACACCTGGAAAATGCGGTAATTTCTGGGTCTGGGCTACAACACTTTCTCCGGATAAAATTTTTGAAATTAATTGTACTACACTCCAACCTGAGTTTTTATCAGGAACATCTTTTAGCTTTGCATGGATAACTAATTGTTTAGGAGAAAGTGGCACTGATTCGACTGCTTCCACAACCTTCAACAATAGCAACTGCTTTATGAAGAGGCATTCTTTCCAAATTTATTATACTGTCAATAACAAACTCGTTCTTACATACATGTGCAAAGTTCTGTTGCGTACTCTGACCTTCGATTCCCTTGTAGTGATAGGGACTGTAGAAGTAAAGTATGTTTATGAATCTTCTCCAAGCTATGTATTGATGCTAAGTGAATGGAAGTGTTTAAATGTTGTAACACTTATGATCTTTTTTCAACAGTTATGCTTTTGTTACAGCATTTGCAGAAAAGAACTCTGCCGTCTGTTGAGAACATGTCTCCAAATTCTTGGACTTACTGCTGGCATTTTGTATGCGCAGATCTCTTCTCTTTTGGCATGTTTGACTTTCAGTAGAGTATAGCTGTAGCAGATATTAAAATAATATCACAAGAAGCCAATTGGCCTCTCCTGTGTGAGACAAAATGCAATCAAAATATGCCTTTTAGGTCTGATAATCCCAAATATGTCACAAACCATTAAATATGCTTTTTTAGGTCTTTTTAACTTTTAAACTAAAACACATATATTTAAAAAAAAAAACACATTATTTATGCATATCTCTTAGTACTGAAACCGTAAACAAAGTATGTTTTAACCTAAGGTTCCTAACCCTAATTATAACTTCTCTTGTGACAGTTTATTGATAATTGGACACCATCGCCATCTTGTTAAATAAATTTGTAATATTAAAGGTGAAGTACAATTTTTAAACATAAAATGAACTCTTTTTAATAGTAAAACTAGATTAAAAAATGTAAGTAAAAATTAAATAACGGTCGTACAAATGAAAACGAAAATTATTTATTTTATCCAAAGTGTATACAAGGAATTTAAAAATACTCTCCAAATGTGTTAAGGCATTTATCCCACTGTAACAAGGCGTGTAATTCCTTTATGGAAGAAGTCTTTCGGTTGCGTGTGGAACCATTCCAAAATCTCTTCCTTTACTTCATCGTCCGACTGAAACCTGCGGAGTTTCAGATGTTTCAGCACTCCTTCTGTCAGAAGTCCAGGACGCTTGCATTTGATGGCCGCGCGCAGTGCCTTCAATGTTTCCCCATATCGTGCTGCGCGATAAGGCCAGTTTTAGCAACCACGACATCGATTGTCACTCTTCTGTTTTCCTTTAAGACAGTGTCAATTTAGGCTTTGGAATCATCTGTGATGGTGCAGTTTGCTTGTCCAGGTCATTGATCATCTTGCACTGATGACCGTCCCTCCAAAAACCTCTTGCTCCATGCCCAAACACAAGTGAAGGTTATGCAGTCATTTCCATAGATGTTCTGCATGCAACGATGAATTTCAGAAACTGAAACTCCTTCACATGTCAAAAAACAAATTACTGCTCTCTGTTCCTGTTTCGTTGACTCCATTTTGTTGTTTGGACGAAGCGATCACTCGCAGAGCTTCGAAGTGCGAGCTATCATTCTTTCTCACGTGATGCAACACTTGCAATCTATTGTTCAATTTGCACGTGGGGTTTCGCAATTGTTGAAAACAAAAACTGACGATCCTACACGTCTTTTCTTTTCCCCTCACACAAATTTTCGTTTTCATTTCTACGACCCTTATAAATAAACTAAACAATAGAGGGGGTAGTATCGATCCCTGAGGAATGCCTTGATTTCTAGTAAGAATTTGGGAAGATATACCATGTAGGGTTAAATAGTAGTGCCGATTAGTTAACAGATCCGAAATCCAATTGAGCAGAGGTCCTGTAATATCATAGAAATATGATAATTTATAAGCAATAAAGTAATAGGGATAGAATCAAATGCTTTTGAAAAGTCGACAAAGAGAGACAACAAATTTGTTCTGGGACATACCAGTAGAAGCAAATTCAATTAACTAGTAACAAGCAGTTTCGTCCCCACGACAGGGGATAAAACTGTATTGTGAAGGAGAAATTAATTTGGAAGAATAAACTAATTGAGATAAACGATGAAAGAATAATTTTTCTAGAATTTCTGCGAAAATTGATAAAGAAGAAATCGGGCGATAATTAGAGTAGTCGCTGGAATCTCCTTTTTAAAATATTGGTATAATTTTAGTTAATTTTAGTTCGTAGGGTAAGTACCGGTTAACAATGAAAAGTTAAAGATATGTGCAAGAGGAAAGGCTAGAACAGAGTTTGTAGCCAAAATAATATCTGATCGCAAATCATGTGGGTCAGGAACAGTTGAGGATTTTAGCTGAGAGGTAACTTTAGTCACTTCTTCAGTAGTAGGAAATGCAAAAAAAAGTAGAAGGATTTTGGTCCATATTGCAGGGATAAAATACCGGAGAATTACAAAGAATAGGAGGAGGATCAAGAAGAGTAGAGAGAAAATCGGTTAGTAAAATTGAATCGGGATGGTGAGACAATTTCGAAGGATAAATGGAACCAATAGGCCCTTTTAATAATTTATTTAATTGCAACGACTTAGATCTGTTAGAAGACAGTTGGGTGAATAAGTGTAGTACTGGCATTTGGAAGTCCTCGCCAATTGTCTTATTCTATTAGAAAGATCTTTGTAAGCACAAAAAAAAAAAAAGACAAAAAAAAAACGGGGGGGGGGGCGGGACCTGCGACGTAACTTAAAATAAAGTGCATTCATACGTTTGGCTAAAGCTATAATTTGAGGGGTAATCCAAGGTTTCCGAATATAATTACCAGAAGGAGGCTTCCTGGGAGAATATGGGGTAAAATAATCATAGCAGAGACAAATATGCATTGAAAATGCAATAAACATTTGTTTCACATCGGTCAAATTAGAGAATAATTGAAGCAAATCTGTTAAATTGAGAAAAAGAGTTAAAAACTGCTATTCGGCCTGGGGACGCTTTCCGTAAATGTGTAACTGCATTAAATGAACAACCGCCATGAATTGTTGTTTCGAAAACAATGGGAAATGGTCTGAAATAGATACATCCAACATGCGAGTTAGTAGGGAAGTATTAAAACTTGAGAAACAATGGTCAATTACAGAGTAAGTACGATATTGTAAGGAAAAATAGGTAAAAGATTGAGTTGCAAATGTTAACCCAGAGCGGTAAATAGGATCAAATAATAAGTTAAGAGATGAGGGCGGTTTATTAAAGTCGATGTTAAAGTCACCAATAAGAATGACATTTTTATTATGCATTTGTACTTCAAAAAGTATTGATGACAAGTACGTACAGAAAGAAGGAAAATAAACGGACGGAGGGCGATATAATGAAATAATTATATATTTGTCGTTAATAATAAGGGTAAGTATCTAAAAGATAATAGAAACACAGGTATCGTTAATAATAAGGGTCATATTATCAATGCCTTTGTGATGATAATTCTTTTTTGTTTATAACTCGACAGAAGTGTATATACCGGTGCATGAGTTTCTGTTGCCTTTGTACTTTCAATGTATACAGTTCTGATTCTCAAAACCTAAATTTCACAGGCTGTAAGCCTGCCTGCCTTGTGCACTAGTATAGAGGTAAACATGGTGCGTTTTCCAAGTTTTCCATTACCACTTTTGTTGTATCTTACACAGTTAAAGAATTATATTAAGATTTGACCTCTAAAAGGAAGGGGGATCAAACATCAAATTTGACGTGGGCATCAGATTCCACATCCTCACTTTTCCATAGCAATATAGTGTGACTCTAGTCAGTGTGATATTTGTTTGTTTTTTTTTTTTACCGCGATATTTGGCGCGAGGTATTGGGGACATTGTAAATTTTAGTGATTATCTCACGCATTTGGTTGATTAATTGTGTTTCGGGAGTAGGACTTAGCAGCTTATTTATTAATTGGGGTATATTGTTGGACCGTATGTGAGAATCCTGCTGCTCCGAGCACTGTCACCGTATGTTCTGGTTAAGTAATAAACTAGAGGATACTCTTTTACCACAACAAGGAAACAAGAAACGAAAAAATAATAAATGAAAAATAAGGCAAAAAAAAGAATAAGGAAAAATACGACCTGTAAGCACTTTTCGAAAGCCTTGCTTTCATCGTTCAGCAGCCCAAGGGAGTACACTGAGTGAACTAACTTGGGAAGGTATATAGAGTCTTATATAGTGAACAAGAACGGAGAACAACCAATCAAGAGATTTGTAGAAGGTGGCAATTTATCGATTGGGAAGCTGAGTCACCTACTGAATCAATACAGAGTCACCAATGGGGCCCTTATCGAGATTTAATAACCGGTTTTTGTCGGTTTTGTTTATGGCAAGGCTTTCAAAAGCATCTAGTAGGTGCTTTTTATTGACTGATTGTACAAGTTTTAAATTCTCTAATGAAAAATCATGTCCCGTGTCCACAGAGTGCTTGGCTATTGCGGACTGGTTGCTTCTGCCAAAACGTCTATGCCGCATATGTTCCTTGAATCTGGTGGCTAAGTTCCTAGAAGTCTGACCCTTGTACACCATAGGGCATTGCGAGCACCTGGCCTCGTAGATCCCGGATTTCTGTAGATGTGGATTGTGGTCCTTAGGATTGATAAGAAGATGTCTGAACTGGTTGGGGTTGCTAAAAGCTAAAGAGATATGGAACGGTTTGAAAATCGAGTTAAGGCCTTTTATCAGGGCATGGTTATATGGTACTGAAACAGTTCTTTCCTTGTCCTTTGTAGTGTTCAAGGTGGAAATATCTGTAATAAACTTTTTATACTTTCTTTTCCTAACTAGATCCGAAATGGTTCTGGAGCTGTATCCATTTTTCACAGCTATTTTTTTAATTAAACCAACTTCTTTAGTGAAATTAGTTGCACTCATGGGAAGGTTAATAGCTCTATCAATCATAAAAATGAAACTAGAGAGCTTCTGATTCCAAGGGTGATTGGAATCAATCGGAATGTAATTCATTCCATTAGAAGGTTTTCTAAACACGTTAAAGGACAAAGAATCCTTGTTCCTTTTGATCACAATATCAAGGAAAGGAAGTTGACAATTTGCTTCAACCTCAAACGTGAACTGTACTGTGGGATAGAAACTATTCAAATGCTTAGCAAAATCATCAATGTTACAAATTTTAGTGTTGAATATAGTAAAAACGTCATCGACGTAACGATACCAAATCTTAGGAAAATAAAAATCTGAATTCTTGAGTCTTTCTTCGAAATTTTTGAGGAAGATCTCAGCAAAAACTGGACTTAGGCACGAACCCATGGGAGTGCCTCCAACCATCTGGAATATGTTATTCATACAAAATCTGGTGATCCTCAAAATTTCATCAATGTTACTCTTGGGAATATTATTGAGTAGCACATCATTCAAGAAACCGATAGTTTCTGGGATTGGGATACTCGGAAAGAGAGAAATGACATCAAATGACACCAAAATTTCACCCTCCTTGATTTGCACATTTTCCAGTTTTTTGACTAAGTCTAAACTATTGTTCAGAGAACTATCAAATTCTGAGATTTTTAAGGTCCTCAAATATTTAGCTAAAAACTTAGAAATACGATAGGTAGGGGAGTCTATATTGGATACAATCGGACGCATCTTATTTCCTGGTTTGTGAATTTTCGGGAGGGCATATAACCTAGGAATAGTAGGGTTTGAAATAATCAAAGAAGCAGCCACTTTTCTTGGAATAAAGTTGGAACAATTTTTGATCAGTTTTTTAACTTCTCTGACCAATTTCGGTAAAGGATTTTTGTTAATAACCTCGAACGGTCCCTCCGAAATCAATTTGTTGACCCTATCACAGTAGTCAGATTTCTTTGAAATCACTGTGTGATTGCCCTTATCACTTTTGAGGAACAGGCAATCTTTTTGGTTGAGAGTTTTAATAATATTAGAATACTGAACTTCTGAAAAATCAGGATTATAACTATTCCAATTGTCGGATAAACCTTCAAACATTGTTCTCTAATGGTTTTTTTATGCGACTCAGGTAAAAACCTAATCCCACCTTCTATTTCACCAACCAGTTGATGCATGTCCCTCTTTTTGTTGCTGACATGGACATGATTTTTCATTAGAGACTTTAAAACTTGTACAATCAGTCAATAAAAAGCACCTACTAGATGCTTTTGAAAGCCTTGCCATAAACAAAACCGACAAAAACTGGTTATTAAATCTCCATAAGGACCCCATTGGTGACTCTGCATTGATTCAGTGGGTGACTCAGCTTCCCAATCGATAAATTGCCACTTTCTACAATTCTCTTGATTGGTTGTTCTCCGTTCTTGTTCACTATATAAGACTCGATATACCTTCCCAAGTTAGTTCACTCCGTGTTCTCCCTTGGGCTGCTGAACGATGAAAGCAAGGCTTTCGAAAAGCGCTTACAGGTCGTATTTTTCCTTATTCTTTTGTTTTTTGTCTTTTTTTTTTTTTTGCCTTATTTTTCATTTATTATTTTTTCGTTTCTTGTTTCCTTGTTGTGGTAAAAGAGTATCCTCTAGTTTATTACTTAACTATTTCTATCCACATAAGATTTTATTCCATTATTCGAAGTATGTTCTGGTGCTTATAATGTATGTTCGTTTGTTTAGTGGTGTTTTTATAGCATTTAAGTTTATTATAATCAGTGTATTATTCTCCCATTGTTGGGTGACAAGTGGATGCTGCGACAATGCAGTGACGTTTTGTATGTGAAGCCTTTGTTGAGGTGAGATTTAGAAAATGTGTGCGATGATTATAATAAAAAGAATTTTTATTAAAAAGTGTTGTTGTTGCGACTAAGCATCAAGGAGGACGATACAACTAACGTAGTCGGATAGTGAGCACTACTGACCGAATGTTTTCGATTTTAGTTCGAAGTAAATAGGCCTCAATGTTCCTCTAGCTAACATGGGCGTTTATTTGGCCGATAATGTTTTCCATTTGAATAAGCATTAAGCCAAGCCCAAATGATGTTTTGTTGATGGGTGAACAATGCCAAAAGGAATGTAATTCAGTCGCCATCGCTATTATGTCCGAGCCGTCGCAAGACTACAAAGTTAAAAAATCAACGCAATAAAGATGACTTCTCGGGTGAGATTGTTCTACGTTTTCCTTAACTATAATTAATGTTCCGCTGATGATTACCATGGCAAGTTAAACTCTACGTTCGCTGTGTTATGCAATATCTCTGTGTTTTGAGACTGCTCCGTTTATGAGCCTACGTTCGCACGTCCAGTCTGTTACAGTGATCGCAACTTATGCGAACATTTGATAGAGCGGCTGCGGCGTGATACGGATTAATGTGTGCTGTAGCTTGCTCCGCCCTCGCTACAGATTTGAAATGTCTGTTTATTCCAGTTGACTGTTTATGCCAAAGAGCTTGTTAATATACATTTATATATACAATTAGTTGATCTATATGATTATTGTTAAGCTGGGCATATTGCAAGGGCCGTGCACGTAGTATTGACCCAGTCTGATACATCGTCAGTCACAAGCATCGTTAAAAGGAGTCAGAGGCACGATTGGTGTTTGCAGCATCGAGTGACATGTTGATTCTAATAGTTGATCTTAAAGGGGTTCCAGCCTTCTCCCCCCCCCCATCCCTGCCCTGTGGGTTGCAGAATTTGTCAGCAAACAGGAGTGGTGTTGTAAAAGGAGGGCACGACGCGTTCTCGTCAATCGCACTCAACTCTATAGTGAATTGTATGTAGTAAATACGCAGGTAAAGCCATGTGCTGCAGACCTGATGACGATGCAGTCTGAAAGCGGTAAATGCTGGCAGTGCTTGCAATTAGCTTATGCAAATGCCTCCACTGGCTCTGACGATACCGATTAAGTGGTGAAGGTGCCCTGTATTAATAATAAATAAGGGGAGCTAAGATTTGCAACTATTGAAATATACTGCAAGAGGTAGAGAAGTCTGTTGAAGGGGGGCGCAACTGAGGGTATATATTTTGTGGTCCTGGGGGCTCCATAGTTATTGTTAAGCAGTTTATGTTCAGTTTGGGAGTACTCCACAATATTTACATAGTATTTACCCGTAGTTTTCCTAATTTAGAGTAAAATAAATCTACCACCCATTTTAATCGCACTTTATGTTGTTGGTACTTTTCTTGTAACAAACTGTCATTTTTACGAATATTTTTAAAACAAAATACGGTTTTTACGAGCCATCAACAGTACTTAATAGTAAAATTTTCATTAAATAAACCAATCATTTTAAGCCTTTTTGTTAAGCAAATGATACTTATCTCTAATTGGTTATGTAGCAAATGAATCATTTTGCTTCCATTACTTAAACGTGTGTTTACGCTGCGTTATGAGACAGTTTCGATATGAGAAAATCGATTCATAAGCTGGTTTCACTTTTGATATCGAAAATGTCAAAAGTAGTGTTGTTGAACCAATTGACTGCGAAAGTCAAGCAGACCGTGATGCTGATTTCGAAGCATTCGAAGCATGGGAAACTGAGAAAATAGGTTGAATTTCCATAATAAATTTTATGTGTTTATTGAATTTCAATAATAAATTGTCTATAATTCATCTGTGATTTAATCAAAGATGACGGCGTAAAAGACAAGATTGTGTATAATGAAGACAACGAAGCCAAGAGGAACCCATAACAACATCGTCAGACATTAAAAATTCTTTAAATACCCTGTAAAAACCTTTATACTCTCTGAAAAATCCCCCAGATAAAATTTTTGAAAAGTTTTTTTGAATTATCAAATCAAGTTCAGGTGCAAATTTGCAACAAACAACAATTTTAAACTATTTTCAAAAATCAAATTGACTTTTATTTGACTTTTAAAATTGTTGTTAATTAATCTAAAACAAAAAACTGTAAACAATTATTTATTGTGCAATTAAATCATTATTTTCTCAAATTTTCTGGTCTGGTTTTTACGAAGTTCGGATTTTACGAATAAATATTATTGGTCCCCAGAGATTCTTAAAAATGAGAATCCACTGTACTATAATATATTGTGTAATTATGGTAATTACGCCACAAATTCTGATTGGCTCTTACTGTAAATGAACAAACAAGCACATGGGATTTGAGAACTGAATTCTGATGATTGGAAGATGCAACTAAACTGATGGTTTGAGCAAGTAAATTTCATTTAATTTATTTATTTATTTATTTTAATTGCAATCTGAATACAGTAGAACCTCCATAGAGCGAACGTCGATATAGCGAAATTCTCTTTATAATGAAATTTTTCTCTGGTCCTGGCAAAAATCCTATTGATTTAATGCTTTTTGAATCTCCATATAGCAAAATCTTTATAGCATAATTATCCATATAACGTAAGGATTTTTTGGTCCAGACAATAAATTTTAAGGTATATTTTAGCTCTTTATTAAGAAATTTGGTTCCCACACTTAGCATGACCCGATAGTCAACGAATAGTGGTGTGCGATGCATCGATGGTTTTGTTTGTCGATCAATCGAAATTTTTATGTTTTACAACCATTGAATGTTTTTTACCAAACATCGATTACATTGATGTTCGGTATAAAAAAAAAAAAAAAAGTCAAAATTTTGATTATATTTCGATGGTAAATGTTTGGTCAAGTCAAAATTACTTCTACTCCTTACAGAAGTAATTTTGGTTAAGTCATAGTGGCAATCACCAATCAGTCACTAGAGTACGCCACATACATTCATTCCCAACTAAACTATTCAAGAAATTAAATTAAAATTAAAACAGCAAGTAATAATGTAACTGCCACTAATAGTAATAATTTGTGGTCAAATAGAACTATAGCTTTAGCTAGGAAATATACTTCATCTCACAACATTACTAGCAGCAATGGCTTACACACTAGTTTGGCATTTTATCTTGAATCACCACTGCTTCCTCACAAAGGTAATCCACTGCATACTTGGAAGATGATGCACGGAAGCAATCTTGCATTTGGAAAGATGGCACAAAAATTTTTAACACCACCAGCAACATCTGTACCTGCAGAAACTTTTTTCAAAAGCAGGTTGCACCATTGGAAAAAAAAAAAGACTATGTTAAGTCCAAAGCATTTGGAGAAATTGTTAATTTTATAATCAATGCCTTTGAATATCTTGTCAAATCTTTAAATGTCAAATTATCAGAAATAAAATATTTGTTTTATTTTTGTTATTAGTCTAAGCTTTATCTACTGATTTTATGCTATTTTAATAAAATAAAAAATTAATAGAACCATCGATGGTGTGAAGATGAGGTTTCACACCATCAATGGTGGTTTTTAAACCATCACACACTACTACCAACGAACGAAATTATCGCAAGCTGCCAACAAGTGAAGTTAAAAACAAGTTTTTATGTCACAAGCTCTGCCCAGTCGGCTGCAGCTACGGCATTAGGCAAAATTACGAAGAGTTCTCGAGTAAAACATTATCGCACCAAACTACCCTTGATGCACTACATAGCAATAATGGCGGCTTGTTGAGGAGTTTAAATGTACAAGCATGTTAAAGATTTATTTTCTATGAGAATTGGCACGAGAACTACTATAAAAGCTGTTGAAACTCTGAAGATTTTTTTTATATTCAAAACTTTAATATTTGTTCAAATTTATGAATTTATTTTATTTAAAGTTCATCGTCATCACGGCCTTTCGGGCCTGGGCGTTTATTGTGGCAGTCCCAAAACCCTCCGTTTTCATCGACTGGGTTTTTGGGTCACCGTCTTCCAGGCTGAATTACTGGCCATCATTTACTGTCTGCAGATGTGCATGGATAAACTCTATGTACATCGTCGTATTTTTATACTTAGCGACAGCCAAGCGGCCCTTAAGGCTATTAAATCCTATAGGGTTAATTCCAAACTTATATTGGAATGTCGACAGCTCCTACAGGACCTTTCTTTACACAACAGTGTCACCTTGAAATGGGTTCCTGGACACAAAGGTGTTGTCGGTAATGAGGTTGCTGATACCTTAGCCAAACAGGGTGCCAAGTTTACTTTTACTGGCCCTGAACCCTTCTGCGGGATTTCTAAACAAACTGCAGTTAGGGAGATAAATATTATCTCTCATCAAGAAATGATGGAAAGGTGGGATCATACCACTGATCAAAAACATACCAGACTCATGATTAAGAGATCTTCTCTTAGTCTAACATCAGGCATTCTACAACTCAATAGAAACAAAATACGGATTATCATTGGCTTTCTTACTGGTCATGACTTACTCCATAAACATCTACATAGAATAGGAATCCTTCGGGAAGAGCCACTATGTTCGAAATGTGGTTTGGCAGAAGAAACAGCCTACCACATTCTTTTTGACTGTGTCGCTTTGACACATTTTCGTCACTTCACGGTTGGTTTAACCTTTCTTGAAGATATTCACTTGGACCCCGTGGGCAGCTTGACTCGCTTTTTAAGTCTGTCTGGTGATCTTAGTTCTCCTTTTGGGTATGGCGCAATATTCCTTAGAGGAATAAGTGCCTTTGCGGTCAACTGCTTGGCTGTTGACTGACAGCCCACTTATAAGATAAGATATTTAAAGTTCAAGACCATAAATATTTTTGTGATATTCTAATTTTATTGAGGACAACGAAAAAACACTCGTCGGCCTTAATATACACGCTTACGGATACGTTCTATCGGTATTTTTCCGTAAAATACGTATTACAAAATTATTTTCGGTCCATTCTGCTTTCAAATTTTAATTATTTCAGAAAAATTAATCGCAATCCAAACAAAATTTCTAGCAATGGCGATCTACATGACTTTAGATAGGCAGCAATGTCAAGTATTGAAAAAGTTTTGTTCTTAATGTTAAGAAGCATTCAAATTAATATATAAATACTAAATTTAAAATATACACATATTTAAATGCAATTATCAGCAATTTATACATCAAAATTATGCAAATTTTAACACCATCTCCATGCAACGTAATATCTATATATCAAAATGATTTTGCCGGTCCGTTGAGTTTCGCTATACAGAGGCTCTACTGTATTTATTAACTTATACGGTCTCTGATGTATGAACAAAACCAAAATGTCTCATTTAAAGAAAAATGTCAAAGAAAAAAGGAGAAGAATTTGCGAAATTGGATAATACCAAAATAATTTTAGGTCCCTTGAACTTCATAATAACAGGGTTTGATTGTATATGGTTAGCATCACTGCAATAGTCCTATCAATATGACAACAGCAATGATACAGTCAGTAAGAAGGGCTTGAGGAAAAAAACGCACCAAAATAATTTATGTAGTACACCAATATAATTCAAGTAATAGCATTAACTGATGTTAATAACAAACATCCATTGAGCAACTTACATAAATAGCTAATAAACCAAATTATAAAGTTAAATTCTAACATTTTTTCTTACCTAGGTTGTCAAGCTCTAAGGCAAAATATGGAATCTCCAAAGAAGAAAATAATTCCTTAACCTATATTGATTGGACAGGGGAGGGGGGTTAAAGATTTATAAAAAAAAAAAAAAAAAAAAAATTAATAATTAATAACAAATAAAAATGTTTGATTCTTAACAGAAAAATTATTTATGGAATTAAACTGAAATAACAATTATTCAAATCTATGATAAACTGGAAGACAAGATTACGCATGTGGAATACGGTTCCATGAAAAAAGCACACACTAAAATTGCCCACAGAAAACAAGCATACACAGAAAATTGCTCACATGGAAAAGACCCATGGGTAAAATTGCGCACAAAGAAAAATACGCACACATAAAACGCAATGAGCTAAAAGTAGGTTTACCGGAGGTTGTTTCAGAAAAAGAGGACATCTGACTGCAAAAACTAGGACACTAGACATAGATTAATGCGGAACACTCGTGGCCTATTGGTCTTACATTATATTGTCACATTAGTTATAGCAATTGTATTAATATATTTCTTAAATATCATGGTTAAATTTTACTGTGCGGCCATAGTTGTGGTTAAATATTTTCTTAATCACACAGTGGCTGTGGGCACATAGTAAAATTTAACCATGGAAGATAGACATTAAAGAATGCCCCAATCACAATTGATCGTGGAAGAAGCTTTTCAGGGTTTGCTTTCAACAGGAAGAATGCTCTAAGAGCAAAGATTTTCAGTGTTTTCATACTGCAGGAAGTAACGAGAGCCATCATGTTTTTAGTAATTAAGAAGCTGCTGATACTCAACATAAACAAGAAATTAAATAAAATAAATTCCAACATACTGCATGTAGGAGAAAATTGAAAGGAAAGAGAAAATTTGAAACCTTCGGAATTCGAAGTTTAAAAAATAGAATACTGGTATATAAAACAACCCTCTTCTGTTTCATCTTCACCTTTTAAAAACAGCACCCTTACATAGTATATTTTGCATGCTTCCGTAGATTCAATTTCACTTCTTAATCTTAGATTGAAGCAATGGTTTTATTTATTTATTTATTTGTTATTTATAAGCAACAGGCTAGTATTAGCCCAATAACAGCTTACAAAGAAAAATATATATCATATTACATAAAAATGCAGGAAAAAATATAATGTATAATGTATTAAAAATGTTTAGTCAAAACTAGTTACCAAAGAGTAGCTAAAATTCATTGACATTAAAATAAAAACAGAAAAATACCATAATAAAAGCCTAACATTTTCATTCACAGTTTCTTTATACATACCATACGACATAACATTTATATCAATAAGGTTTGACATGATATTACAAAATTTATACATTCGGCAAAAAGGAGGATTATTTATAACTGTCTTCCTTGAGAAAGGTAAGTAAAAAATACAACCTGTGACAATAAAGTTCGGTGAATGATGGCATATTGAGAGTGGATTGCTCGCTTACATGAAACAGCAGTTACTAACCTTCAAAGTAATCCTCGTCGATGGTAATGCACTTCTGAGAACGCCTGTACAAGTCCTGGAAACTCCTGGCGTAGTCGTTTTTAGGGATAGCCTTCAGTTGGGTCGTAACATTACATTGGATGTCTGGCCACTTCGGGGGGCGTCTTCTATGGTGTTCCGGCCTCCTCGGAACCGTTTAAACCACTCATAAACACACTTCAAAGTAATAGCACTTTCTTTGTAAAGTGTTGTCATCATTTCATGAGTCTCTTTCGTTCACTGATCCATTTTGGGTTTCGACCACGCGTACTACGCCTTCTCTCTTCAATGTCCTGTTTAAACACAAACATACTCGCAGCGCTGATTCTCTCAAATTTGTTTAAACATGTCTTGACCTGTCTGGGGCAGAATACGACGATGGTGCACTCTTAGGACAGTTAGCAATTTGACGTCATTCACCGAACTTTATTGTCACAGGTTGTATCATTACGTCTGGAATTAAGTTGGGGAACACGTAAATTTACAGAGTAAAGAAATCTAGATGAATAACTTATATTGCGGTAAAATTTAAATAAATAGCAAAGATCAATTACAGTACGTCTTTTGATCAATGTGTCACAATTAAAGAAATTTCGTAGATAGGGGTTTGATATATAAATGTTGCAAAGCTTGTAAATAGGATTTTGGTACATAAATCTTCCTTCTGCCTTTTCTCTTTCGGGAAATGATGTAAATATATCTCCTTTTCATTTGAATATTTTGAATTGCAACCAACAATGCAGCAGTTCTGGCAGGGCTGGCCCGAGGATTGTGCGAATGGTGCAGCTGAAGAAGGCCCCGTGTCTGGATTTTTCACAATAAAAATATTTTTGAAAATAGTCTTTGCAATATAAATATTTTTAAAAACAGGTCCTGCCATTAGCACCAGGTCCTGCTTTTTTGGGTTGGTCCTAAGTATTTGTTTGCTATTGATGCACTTTCTTTCCCATACAATTGTAGGATATAGCTATGATGATACCCTTCATTAATTAGTTTCTCACCAGACTTCAGTGGCACTTGCCTATAGTAAATTATTATATGTCAATGCATCATAAATATATGTAAAATATAAAATGTAATATAAAAAGTGTGTTATAAATTTTAAAAGATTTTTTTTATATAAAAAAATTATTCATATTAAGAGTCCTTCCATAAGACATTCTTACATATAGCCTATAATAATTGTATGGGAGTACATGTGAAAAAATAGGCTCCATGGCAACTTTAGTGATGTGATGGGATGTAAGGTGTCACTCTTAGTGCATGGTACCAGGTAGAGTTCTCACACTGTAAGGTGAAATGGAATAGTTCACTGTATCGTGCTCAATAGGTAGGGATAGATAGGGAATTTTTCTTAAATATGCTCCAATTTTCTTAAATCCTGGCACTTAAACAATAGGCTGCAATGAGCGGTTTCGAGCAGGCTTGAGTGAAAAAAAGGAGCTCACAGATCCGCATGAGGGTATAAAGTATACTATCTCTAGGACGTCCCTACCTATTGAGTGCGATAAAGTGAACTCTTCCATTTCACCTTACAGTGTGAGAACTCTAACCACAATAGTTCTTGCAGTTTTAATGTTGCCATAAAAGGAAGTGATAGAAGATATGGAGTGTACCGTGTGGTCCAAAATCTGTCACGGGAGCAGGAAGATTAGCCTGTATAAATACAGGGCTGTTGGGGCATTCACATCAATCACATCTCGTGCAGAAGTGAAGACAAATAGAGGTATCAAAGGAGATGGTTAGGTGTTGTTTGTTTTACGACTTCAAGATGGGCTTGTCAGCAGCAGTATCAAGTCGCTGAATGTGTCTCACATTTGGGGATGATGCTGTGAATGAATGCACTGCAACGCATTGGTTCCAGAAATTCAGGTCGGGAGAATTTGGCATTTCTGATGAACCCCGCAGTGGTCGACCACAAGCCTTAAGATAACCAGGCCCTGAAAACGGCCATAGAGGAGGACAGCAGTTTAACATGTGGTGAACTTGCCAGAAGGTATCAGGTTTCTGATGAAACAGACATCACCTGCACAGCCTAGGAAAGATGTACAAGTTGAGCAAATGGGTACCCCACACATTGTCGAAATCCAACAAGAATCAACGAGTGACAGCCTGCATGTCGTTGGTTTCTCAACATCGTAAAGCACCCATATTTATTCGAATACTTGAAGGTAAACTCCACGGAAAAATTTGACTTCATTTTATTTTGTATCATAACATTAATCCAGGTTAATAAAGTATATATCACTCAAAATTTTTCGATTTATCCTAATATTTTATTAAGAAAAATGCCTCAGAAAATTGAAAATTGGCCCTATGATCATTTATCCCTTCTCACGAGAACACGACGGGACACGACGCGAGAACCCGCCACGAGAATTTTGTCGCAGAGATTCTAGTTTCGTTTCGAATGATTCTACATATAAGATTTTGTTAACCTGTTTTATGTCAGAATGCCATCAATTTGTTCTCTGTTTGGATGTGTAAAATAGATTGTTGGATAGAAATTTCACGTTTCATAGATTCGTACAATAAAAAAACAGTGTATTAGTTTTTGACAGCGACAACTGGCGTCAACTCCAAACAGCATCATGTGCTCAGCTCATTTTGAAATGCCATGCTTTGTCTACGCCCCCTTAGTTTTAAATTCAATATCAATTCAAACAAGAAATTCACTGAAACTAGATCGCAGATAAAGTGGAACTAGATGGTCTTCCAAGTCTGAACGTGCCTGTTGTTCTTCAAGAACAACGACTGCAACAGGCATGCGTTAATTGCCGAATGAATGAGGTAAGCCTATGTGCTATGTAGGGATGTGCACAGGCTGACTGGCAAGCAGAAGATCCCGTTTCAACGGTTTCATTCATAAAGCCAAGAAGAGATGAGCTTCCTTCATCTGTTCTTGATAGAGCCGTTTATCTCAGAAGTTTCAGTAGAATTTAATTCTGTTAACGGCCCTTGTATATCGCTGTCACTGTCATCAAAATCGTTGTCTTCTTTTCATATTCATAGTCATTGCGATGCCTTGACAACTAACAGATAGCACCTGCGATAGCATACAATGTGTGTGATATCACGAATTCGAAACTCCTTCACACTTCTCTGGAATCTGTGACTTAACAGTTGCCGAACCATGGCGTCAGTGTCGATGGAAGGGGGAGGGGAAAACTGAAAGCTTTTCCTATATTTTATTAATTTTGAGTTCGAATTGAAAATTTTTATACATGTTACATTGTTATTGAGATCATCTTTCATTTTAAGCAAAGTTGTTTTGAGTGTGAAGTTTACCTTTAAATATGTGACGAAAAGCAGGTCAAGTATGACACTCTTAAGCATTTCAAACATTGGCTGCCACCCTGGGACACCGTGGCTCACACCTCAAAGCCAACCCTACACCCACCCAAGATCATCCTCTGTGTCTAGTGGACTAGACGCCAAATGGTTCACTACGAGCTGCTATCAACTGGCCAAAACATCACTGGGGACCTGTACTCCCAGCAGTTGGAACATATGCAACAGGCATTGCAGCAGTAGGAGCCAGCGTTGGTGAATCGCAAAGGGGTACTCTTCCTTCGTGACAATGCTCGGCCACATGTGGCGCGGGGGACCAGAGAAACCATAGACCGGCTTGGCTGGGAAACTTACTCACCAGATCCTGCTCCAACGGATTATCATCTTTTTCATTCTCTGGACCACCATCTTCGTGGAAAATCCGGCACCTATGATACAGACCTGCGAAAGGCACTTACGGACTTCTTTGAGTCCAAGACCGGCAAGTTTTACAGCCAGGGGACTGATCAACTGGAGACACGTTGGCAGAAGGTGCTAGATGCCAATGGGGATTACTTTGGGGACTAGCGATACGCTACATTTTGTGTACTACATTTTGTTTTCCGGAATTAAGAACGGCAAGAACTTTTGTGGTTACCTGGTATATAGACGTGAACAGTGCTGCATCTAGGCTGGAATAGAAGAGCACGGCGCCCTGCCGTTTTTTAATGCGCCCTGCCCTTTCTGAGCACACCCTGCCCTTTTTCGTTGGAATTATTTAAACTAACCGTTATAATGTGCGCTTATGTGTCTGACTTGCCCTACTTTCTGACCAAATGTGCCCTAATTATTGTTCATTTCCCTGCCCTGCCATTTTGCTAGATGCAACCCTGCATGAAGATATCAAAAAGGCAGCCTTTTGTTTTAGAAAATCATTATCATCTCGGTTATTTACCATCTGATATGTTTATGTAATATATTTAGAGCTCAATAAGAAAGATCCCTATAGTACTTATTTTAAATTAAACTGGTTTTGAAATATTTTCATTTTAATGTTTCTATGTGAGGCATGCGGAACATAAAATCGTAAATATCTATTTATTGATTGCAGGAGGAAAATGTATACCGTATATACTCACGTATAAGACGGCCCGCACATAGGCCGACCCCGTTTTTGAGCCCAAAATGTTGAAAAACGCCTTGACCCGCGCATAAGCCGAGGCAAAAAAGAAAAAAAAATGCAACACTTGAGGGAAAAATTTTTGGTTGTGGAAATCGATTCCTGATCTTATTTTGTGTATGTAAGAATATATTTTAATTATAACCATATTAGCTTTATTTACTAAAACATTATTGGACGATTTTCAAGACGCACTTGGCAAGAACACAGTGACAGTTTAACATAGTCGTCTCCATCTTGTTTTCGGGATTTGACTTTGCATTTGCTTTTTACAATGGAAAATTGAGGAAAAAGATGCGACATGATGCACTAATTAATGTATTTGTAGGTATTGTTTGACATATATTGTATGTATTTGTACAATGTGCTGTAAGATATATTAAATTTTATGTGCTTTGCGATAATAGGCTATCGATATTCAAAAGGCATGCGGCAGTTTGGGGCAAATCGGGACCGAACTCCAAATAATAACTCAGGTTACGTAAAGCCTAGATTAATGAAATTTGGAGGAATAACAGGGTAAATAAGACTGCGTATACCGTTAAAATTTGATCGAATTTCAACGAGAAGTTTCCGAGTTATGCAGTGAAAATTGTAACAATTGCTGGTTAGTACTCAAAAGTAAACGTGTTATGATGTTGAATGATCAACTCGAAAACTTCTTGTTGGAATTCAATCAAATTTTAACGGTATATAGAGTCTTATGTACCCTGTTATTCCTCCAAATTTCATTAATCTAGGCTTCACAGAACCTGAGTTATTAACTCGTTGATCTTGGTGGCGGTATTTTTATTTCTGTTCATAGGCCTATCCCAGTTGGCGTTCAAATTCGAACCAATGTTTACCTTGACATCTATAATACCCCCTTAAATTGTTTTACACACGATTTGAATCACCCTATATAATCTTTAAAATTACAATGCGTAACAGATACAAAAAAATTATTTGAAGTATTTTATTTTATAAACCATTTTTCGATCATCTTTCAGTAGGCCTAACGTATTTTTATTATTATCATCACCGGACCCCAGAGCATTTGCTTTTAACAGAAAAGTGGATGGAAAATTGAGGAAAAAGACATGAATTACTGCACTGTATATTGTTTATAATTGTACAATGTGCTGTTAAGGTCTATTAAATTTCATATGCTAGTGCTTGGCGATAGTGTCGATGGTAGTTCATGTATCGATGTTCAAAAAGTTTCGAAATCGAATTTTTTAGTCTTCTTGAATCTCCGATGTTCCATTTTGAATACTGTTTAGATTAATGTATTTACTGTATGTATTGCAATGAGAGAACGCGTAAAGATGCGCTGGTTTCGTTTGAAGCCCTTTCCCCTCTCATACTTTCTCCAATATGGCCACCACAGCCTTTTAGACATTCTCATTATGCTGCAAAGAGAGAGAATACTTTTATCTTATCAGAAATTTATTTATGCAGTGAAAGGGCTAATAAATGAAATCTAAACGGATTAAGAAATAAAATTATTGCTTAGTTTTTTGTAAACTCCACTTATAAGAGTTTTCATCAACTCTGACCCGCGCATAGGCCGAATGTGGTTTTTAGGGGTCATTTTTTGGAAAAAAAAAAATTCGGCTTATACGCGGGTATATACGGTATGATCAATCTTGTAGAGACCTTAGTTTCTAAAAGAACATCCAACTATACAATGCTGGACAGAATTATAAACTCATATGAATTTTGAACCAAACTTTACTAAAAATAAAATGATCTACATCAGCTTTTTAAATATCATTTATCAAACATAAATTTACCACTCTGGTGATTTTCATTTGTATATCTTAAAAATTTTGTGAACAACGACAATAAACTCATAATTTCACTTGAACAAAATTATAAACTCACCCTTAAAAATGTGTTCGCCCGTCTATTTTTATCATATGCAAATTGCAAAAAAAGGTTGTATTTGCAATTACTTATTGTAAGAAAGTGTCTGCTGCAGATTTATACTGTGTAAAACATTGCCACGATGAACAGAGCTTAGTGAGACAGACATTAGGACAGTATTGATGTTGCATGGATGTGGAATGTCCCAAATGAAAATTGCAGCTCATCTTAACTGATCCCAGTGTGCTGTCAGAAATGTATTACAACGGGAAGTTGAAGAGAAAGCGAAGAAACGAACAGGAAGGAAAAAAATCTTAAGCTCTCGAGATGAATCTCATTCGACGACCGGCAACTGGAAGCAATCTTTCTGCTAGACACATTGTAGATGTACTTTCACTTACTGTAACTGCTCTCGGCGCACTGTTGCACAGGTTCTGCAACAACTCCCATCATTGTCTACAAAAAATTTCTACAAAACCACCTCTAAACCAAGCTCACAAAAATGCAAGATTGGAGTTTTGTAGAGAAAAAATGGCATGGACTCACGAGTGGTACACGGTGGTGTTCTCTGATGAAAAGAAATTCAACCTTGATGATCCCGATGGATGGGACTATTATTGGCATAACATCAGACAAGACGAATAGCTTAAACTGAGTCGTCAAATAGGGGGTGGCTCAGTAATGGTTTGGGGGACGTTTTCTGCTCAGAGTAAAAGTGATATGGTAGTGAGCAATGGATGCATGGACTCCGCAAGATACAAAGTGCTGCTGGAAACTCAACTTTCAAGCTATGGTGAAATTCTTAGTGGAGATAACTGGTCTTTCCAGCAAGGTAATGCTCCATGCCATCGTTCCAACCTTATGAAAAAATGGTTTCAAGAGCAGCAGATAAATGTTTTATGTTGGCAGTCATGCTCCCCAGCCCTCAGCCCAATTTAGAATGTATGGGGACAACTAGCACGTCTTCTTTATAAAGATCATCGGCAATTCCAGACTGCTCGAGAGCTCACCACTGCCATCATGGAAGGATGGGAATCTATCGCCACTGAGTATTGCATAAACTTGTCGATTAGATGCCAAACAGGATGTTTGAAGTCATAAGAAACAATGGAGGACCAACAAAGTACTAATGTTTGAAAAATAATCGCCATACTTCTGTTTTCTAAGGGTGAGTTTATAATTTTGTCCAAGTGAAATTATGAGTTTATTGTCGTTGTTCACAAAATTTTTAAAATATACGAATGACAATAAGCAAAGTGGTAAATTTATGTTTGAAAAATGATATGTAAAAAGCTGATGTAGATCTTTTTGTTTTTAGTAAAGTTTGGTTCAAAATTCATGTGAGTTTATAATTCTGTCCAGCACTGTATTTGTTTTCTTATACAAATATTAACCAAGCTATTGCTAGTTTTGTTTGGGACAGCCTCGTGGCCTACTATATAACCAATTTGTAGTTATTATAAACTAATAAATTTCACTGATAAATTTCAGTACTTATTTTCTTGTAATTTTTAACCTATTAAGTACTTAAAGGGCAACTGACACCAAAAATCACCTATCAATTTTATTATTTTAAAACATAAAGGACTATCAACTAACTAATTCAACTTGTAAAATTTTTATAACTTAAGCAGTTTTTTAAATATAATTTTTCAAACATCAGTTTTCAAAACTCATTTCTTTTTGAGCTTCGCCTCAATTCACCACTAGGCGTGACGTCACACTGGAAAATCGTCTTGGCTATCTAACATAGAATAACTCATCATTTTTCTTTTTCGATCATTTTCTATCCTTAATTTTGGAAAATCCAAATAAAAAAAAATGAGATCCACTTACACTGAAATGTTTTTGTTGCACTAGCGTTATTCGGGTTCAAATTTGCAGCTAACTTCAATTTTAGTTTATTTTTCATTATTTGATTAATATACTTGTCAATTTCAAATGTTCAAGTAAAAGTTACAAGATTTACAAGATTAACAATTAGACTAGTCAGTTTATATATTAATGTTTTTATAACATTCTCTTATGTTATTGATGAAAAATTTATTATTCTTTTATGTATTTACTTGGTTGTAATGATTTCTCCCTCCACCGGTATATGTTTCTCACACCAGTGTCAATTTCTCTTACGATCGGGATGAACCGGTGCCCATAAATATATCTAATTATAACTATTGGTTAATGTTCACTTCTGCACATCGCACGATGACTGATCATGCGACCAAGGAAAGAATTTATTTGCAGTTGTCTGCACTTTGCAGTTCTCTGAATCCATGCCAACCAAGCGAAATACTAGGTTCAGACAAACTTAGCGCATCAAATGGAAGGCATTGGAGGATAGAGCTGTGAGGAAGACCTTTGCAGATAACGTATCTTCAAGTTTCAAAGAACTACCCAGTGATCGTGGTACTGTTGAAGAGGAGTGGCAGTTGTTTAAAACTGCTGTGATTACTTCGGCTGCATTGTGCTGTGGTCGTAAGCAGCTGAGTGTGACGCAGGGCGGTGAGAAAAGGATTGCATGGTGGAACGGTGAAGTCCAAGAAGCTGTCAAGGCAAAGAAGGAAGCCTATTTGCTATGGCTTGCAAATAAGTCAACTTCGAGTCCAGTGCGGTACACTGAGGCGCTAAAAGCAGCAGCAAAGACAGTATCAACAGCTAAAGCCAAGGCCTGGGAGAAGTTCGGGGAGAAATTGGAGGCAGACTATGGTTCGGCAACAAGGTGTTCTGGCAGACCGTGCGCCGCCTCCGTGGAAAGAAGTCTCTTTCATCACAAACTATTAAGAGTTCAGATGGGAGGCTTCTGAAAACCGAGGAGAGCGTATTGCATAGGTGGAAGGAATACTTTGCATCTCTTCTTAATCCGGTGACAACAACAACTGAGGCATGAGGTGCACCTTGGAGCGGAGAATAGTCACGGTAGTATCACTGAAACAGAAGTCAGATGGGCAATTAAGTCCCTGAAGACTGGCAAAGGCTTGGGTAATGACCGAAAGAGTGCAATCGCAGGTACAAGCGGCCGAAATGAGATTTCTGAGAGGTGTGGCAGGTGTTACCCTACTAGATAGAGTGTACAGCAGCACAATAAGGGAATCTTTAGGTGTTGAGCCGCTACTTCTCCGCATTGAGAGATCTCAATTGCGCTGGTATGGCCACGTGATATGGATGCCGCAAACTAGTCTTCCTAGGCAGTTGTTATTTTCCAAGCCGGTGGGTAAGAGACCAAGGGGTCGGCCTAGAACCAGGTGGCTAGACTACATGGAGAATCTTGGTTCGAGTCGCTTGGATATTACCTGGGAGGACATGAGCCTGATGGCAGAAAAACGCGATAGCTGGAGATCCTCCATAGGGCTGCTGCCCCCGCGATCCTAACGGATAAGCGGGTTTGAAAAGTAAGTAAGTAAGATCTCAGATTGACCTCCGTTGAATGAATGAGGCTTTAGCAGTAATGACTACAGGACTGGAAACTCCTTTTGCTCGTATGACATCATAGACTTCCCCCAACTGAAAATGTTTTTCGCCCTGCTCAGTATATAGCGAATATTTGTTCATTTTATTAAATAAATAATAAAAGTTTTCGAAATTAAATTATGCATTATACAATTATGCAATTTTGTTTTAATTATTTACTTAATCTTATAGTATCGAAAATTTTGATGTCAGTTGCCCTTTAAAAATTTGTCTATTTCGTTTGTTTTTCTCATTAACCCCCGTTTTAGATGGATTGTACATATTAATAATTATATCATTGAATTCAATTATCATTCATTTTATTATTGTTGTTGTTGTTGATGCTGCTATTATGAATAAAGTATTGTACGTGCGTATTTTTCTTTGTGGACATTAACAAAATGATATTTAAATTACCTACAGTGCAGAGCTGGTCGAACACTGTCTTTGGAAGCCACGATTTCGTGACAGCGTCGGATCGAGCCGCGGTCAATCCATCTGATATCAAATTTAAAATTGCTGAATTTTATAACAGTTGTGCGATCAAACCATTTATTTTTAAGTAATTGCACATGATTTTGTCTTTGATGCTGAACTCTTTATTACTTCTATTATATTCTAGCTTTTCTCTTATGCATTTTTAAATGCTCTCTCTTTTAGCTTTATTTTTGTCTAATTCTAGTCATATGTTTTTAATACGTTAGCATTATACAGGGTGATTCAGTCAATTTATGACCATTTCACTCGAATGACGTGCATTAGGGATAAACAATTGAAAGAATATGAGCACAATATCGATGAGGCCTTCTTCCATCTGTCAGGCGACGTTAATAAACACAACATTCGTCTTTGGGGTTCCCAGCACCCTCATGAGATCCATAAGTCACCTCTTCATCCACGAAAGGTTATGGCTTGGTGCGCGATTTCCAAAAGAGGCATCATTGGTCCGTTCTTTTTTGAGGGCACCGTAACGTCACAGGCTTACCATAACATGTTGGAAACCTTCATCCCCGAGCTGCGAAGGAGGCGTATACCGCTTCGACATCAATGGTTTCAACAGGATGGGGCTAGGCCTCACACCACTAGTATCTAGTATCTAGTACAGACGGTAGATTATCGCGAAGCGATAATCTGCGGCACCTACTCCTACGAGGGAGTTTTGCGCCATCCCAGTAAATATCGACTGCTACGAGATGACAGTAGCAGCCAGGACCGACAGCTTAACGTGCCCTCCGAAGCACGGGGGGTTTCATGATGGAAGAGCCGCTGGCGGACAAACAAACCAGTGGCTGTACCAACTGCTGGAAAACCAGCTATGGTCACTTGGCAAATGGGTCAGACTAAAGTCCTCCAACAGCCGTGCCCCAAATAGCTGTCCCGCCAGCAGTGGCCCTCAAGCCCTGGCCGTCACCCAGCCAGCAGCTGGCCGCGCCTGAAGTTGCTGAACTCCATCAATTGGCAAGCCAACCGACGAGACAACCAGGCCACGGCCACCCCCTCACACCACTAATGAAGTGCTAGACTTTCTCAATCAGAAATTCGGAAATCGTGTCATTTCAAACAGGTTTCCAGATCGATTCGGGGGTGGCTTTAGTTTGGCCCCCTACAAGTCCTGACCTAAACCCATGTGATTTTTATCTCTGGGAATTCCTTAAAGACAGTGTGTTCACTACAGCACCAAGAACCCTAGACCAGCTGCGACAAAGCATCGTCGACTGCTGCACCCTTGTGGATGCAGAAATCCTGGATAGAGTTATGAACAACTTCACCATTCGGCTGCGAGCAGTTCAAAACATTAGTGGTGGCCACATTGAGCATATCATCAAGACTTTTCCACGGGAATAAAAACTCCGAACTGCCTAAAATATCATACTGAAATGCTAAGTTTGTAAACATTAATGGGTCAATAAATCATGGTACTGAAATGGTCAGAAATTGACTGAATCACCCTTTATGTTCTTTCATCAGCCTCGTTTTAGGCTTTTGCCTGTTGGGGGGCAACATTGGGCTTGTTCCCTCTGGTTTATCCGATGGGTTACTTCCTCATTGTTGTCACAATATAATAAAGGAGATGTTTATATTTAGCACAATATATTGAAGACATTGGAATTTAGGGCACTAAGGGTTGTAGTTCTAGGACTAAGGCCTTGCTATATATACCTCGTCTAAGGCACAGCAGAAAATGCACCCTGCAACGTTGGTTGAAATCGGGAGTAAGCATTTAACGACTTAGTTCCAATGCATATCAGGCTTAATCCAGTAAGATTGTGTCATGGGAGTAGCATCACAGATTCACCATTATTGATTGCTCTAGTCGTCTAATTGACTTAGGCTACTTTTAAGTTTTACATTTAGGGTTCTTAATCATTATACAGTAGTACAAGTATTGAGTCAATATTTTAGGGTTAGCGTTATTTTATTGAAAAGTGTTACGAATGATTTTTGTTCAATATCAAGTATTTGTGGGGTTCCCCAAGTGCACTATTTAAATTGTCAATTAATTTCACATGTACGGATCTATTTAAGGAAATTAAATTTGGTTCATCCACCTTACGTTTGACTGACGTGTGATCTTTATTTGTCCCGATTAGCGCGTCCAAATACAGTTCACTGTACTGTCCAGTTCCCACGAAAATGCCCCAGCGTTGTTGAAAGTGCTCACTGCACGCGCTGCAGTCGTGGACGATTCCACAGCACTAATAGGGAGGGACACATGATTTAAGTGGAGTGGAAGAGTTGTAGAATCTTCAAACAAAAAAGCCCTTTTATTGGGTATGGAAAGAGATTCCAAATCGTCTTTGTATTTATTTCAAAAGTAATTTACTATTCAATTAACATATATTAATATTATTCATTGTTTTTGTTTTGAAAACGTTTGCTGTATAATCCCTATCAGTACTGTGGACCTAAAAACCCTAAACAGGTAAAAAGATTTATTGGAATGATTCAATTCTATGAAGACTTTTTATCAGAGTTAAGTAGAATTAATCAGCCACTACGTCAACTAACTCATAAAAACCATCCGTGGAAATGGGATTCAGCTTGCCAGGAGGTGTTCCTAGAAATTAAGGAAAGATTAACCAATCCTCCGATCTTGAGGCAGCCCGATTTCAACTTGCCATTCGAAGTGCACACCGATGCAAGTCAGCAAGCAGTTTCTGGCATGTTGATACAACGGGTAGAGGGACAACCATACGTCATTGGTTATTATAGTCGTGCTTTGACCGATTGCAAATCACACTATACCACCCTCGAGTGGGAGTGTTTGGCCATGCTGTCCACCATTCAACACTTCCGCCCTTATTTAGAAGGGACAGATCTTGTAGTATACTGCGATGCGCAAGCTTTAACATGGTTTCATCAGTTTAGAGATCAGAACAGTCGTATTACTCGCTGGGCGCTGAAACTGCAGTGTTTCAGTTTTATAATCAAACATAAGCTAGGCCAGCTAAATCATGTACCAGATGCTTTATCAAGGTGTTTTGCAGTTATACCCGGCACAATAGTTAGTAATTGGGAAATGGAACAATCAAAAGACTTGTGGTGCAGATCAATAAAGAATCAGCTTGAAAAAGGCACTCACAACAACTCTTGGGTATTAAAAGAGGGAATTTTGTGTCGTAAGAAGGCAAACGAGCCCATAGCCGTACCGGTTCAGCTGAGGTCCAAATTGGTCACTTACTGGCATCAAAAGAGCCCGTTAGTCCACCCTGGAATGAAGAAAACTTCGTTTTAAAACTGGTATATTGGTGGCCGTGTATGAAAAAGAACGTCCGAGATTTAATTAAAGGCTGTGTAGGATGCCAGAAATGCAAAGCGCTCAACCAACGTAGACCGGGACACACCCTAAGTCGCCACCTTACAGGACCCAACGACCTATGGACACTGGACGCCACTGGCCCATTTATAGGTTCGATTAAAGGGAATCGTTATTTGATTATCCTTGTAGATGCTTTCACAGGATGGGTAGAAGCTGGGCCAGTGAAAACACTGAACCAAGTGGAAGTAATCCGGTTGTTGCGAGAAACTATATCAAAATTCGGCACCCCGAAGAAAATCTTACAGGATAATGCAACATATTTGACTGGTATAAATACAGTGAAACCTCTATTCTCGACCACCTCTTTAACACGACCCCCTCTTAACTCGACCACTTTTCCTTGGCACGGAATTAATGTCTCATAGGTATAATGCATTTTTCCCTCTTTAAGCCGACCACCTCTTTACTCGACCAACGACCACCCATTTCAGGCACCAACCATCAATATACCCTCTTTAATCCGACCAGTAGACATGGCAAAATCGAGTCAAGATTGCCATGACTTGATTTTGCCATGTTTACTGGTCGGTTTAAAGAGGGAACATCAATGATTGGTGCCTGAAATGGTTGGTCTTGGGATTGAAGCGTTAATAATGCCACTTCCTCTAATTTAAAGAGTATGCTCATTTTTTTGAAGGAGGAGCAGGAAACTGAGCATTGTTCAATCTGTTTCTTTGCTTTGTGTATCAGTGGCATTCACTGACACCGCTGCTTTATCTTACAGTTAGGAAGAGCTCAACATGTGATTGCAGTTGAGAATGCACGTGTTGGGCTCACTTTACATCACTTTCACTCTTCACATCACATTTCAATTTCTTGCCTGCTATTGTCACCATGTCATAAAGAAAACTTTGTTTTTTATCGCTACAAGACCAAGTCAAAACTTGCTGCATTTGTTTGAAGAGGTGAAAAAAGAATATCAACAAGTTATAGTACGTAAAATGTTGGGCAGAAAAAAATAAACTTCAATGTTGCAGTTTTTCAACAAAGAATAGGGGAAATTTTTGATCCAATAATTGGGATCACTTTTATTGCTATGTAATTATACATGTATTAGGTATTAATATTTTGTTTTCACATATTGTTTATTTTGAATAGGCACATTACTGCATAAAGTTATGAAAATTTCACTCAAATTCATTAATAAAATTTTAGTCCATTATGCAAATCACTAAAATAATAAATGAAACCAAAAGAGTAAGCTTTGTATATCATCAGATTATATCCTTATAATGTTAAACAATTGAGACAATGAAACTTTATAAATTACGCTTACCCCCCCCCCCCAATTCTTTAAGAAGACCACCTCTCCAAACGACCACTATTACGTGGAACCATTGCTGGTCTGCTTAAGGAGGTTTCACTGTATAAGAAAATTTTACAAGCTTCACCGAATTCTGCCTCTTTACAGTCTACCTTATACTCCACAAACCAACCCTACGGAACGTTTTGTGCGTTCGCTAAAAGAGAAAATCAGACAGCCTTGTAGACAATCCAAATACCTCTTGGGATGACCACCTTGGTAAATGTCTTTTCACTCTACGTTCCTTACCACACGAAAAAACTAAATTCCCTCCAGAATGCTTAATATCCAAAATCAATAGGTGGGGCGACGAGTGTCATAACATTTCAGCTGAACAACATGAAGCTGACATAAGAGAAGCTTACGCGAATCGCTATCGGACACGTAAAAATAAAAACCCAAGGAAACGCGGCAGTATTTATACCACAGAAGATCAGTTCTCATAAAGACAGCGGTATGTCCCCAGTCGATGAAAGGAAAAAGATCTTTGGGATCTAACCTTTGCTTAAATTTTCCCGAATTAGAATCTTAGAGTTTTTTTGTTTTTTTTTTTATAACGAATATAGCTTAGGGAGGTGTGGTTTGTTAACTTAACGATAAGAGTCATAGGCAACTTTGGGGATCAGGGGTCGCAGAACCCGTTTTTTGTGTAGCTGTGCGTGCATCTTTCCACCCTTACTTTAATTTTTTTGAGGAAAATTTTTTTTTCTCATTTATCATTCACGTTTTGACGTTTTGCTCCGGGTGGAGAGAGGTCTGTTCCTCTTTTTTTTTTTTTTTTCCTCCTGTCTTTCCTGCTGACCACTCGAGTGATGGTTTGTCTTTTTAGATCTCCTGACTCTCTCCTTTCAGGACAGTCCCTCAGTTAGAACTCTTGTAGTCTTATTGGTGGGTGGATTCACCCCAGCTTGACTTAAACTATTTATCAATAAGTGTTTTTTCTTGGGGTTAGCTTCCTTTGCAAGATACTCCGATTTTCCGTTAGTCTAGGGGAGGTTACTGTGTCCCCCTTCTACTTAACAATTTAAAAGGGTTCACGTGACGTGTTCAGGTAACGTTGTGTTTTTTGTTGGCCGATTATTATGGAGTCTTGCCTGTTTTTGTCGTTTTCCTTACTTTCAAAAAAATATTTTTATTTCCCTCGTATTCCTACCTGGCCAGGCAATTTATAGATTGATTAAAATATTAATATAGGAACGATTTTTTACTGAACAAGCAGCTATACATTGATTGGGTTCTTTTTTTTGAATGATTTTCATATACATATTTTAGACTCTCAGAATATTAAGTCGCGTTGCAATTGGTTTCTACTCCGTTGCTGGAAAGTAAGTTTTTACATTAGTAATTTGCCTGCCTGAAATTTGACGTAGCTTACTTGAATTTCTCACAATGTCTTATGTCTTTTGTTTTTTTTTTTTGAATTAACAGATTAATTAAGATTACTAATTTGTGGTCGTTCTAGCATATAATCATTTGAAGGTAAATAATTCTATTTATTACAGGAACCTTAGATTTTAATAAGGAAATAAGAAAATTATTTAAGGAATGAGTAAAAATTAAAAATTTTTTTTTTATTAGAGGTTTAAATGCCTAGAGTGAATTGTTTTAAAACTATTTTGCTCTGTGCGTTCCCTCTCATTGTTGCGCACCTAATTACTTTGCCGAGAGGGGTTTCTCTTTTAGAGCGGTTCGCTCATTTACTTTCTTTAGGCGCATGTTTTAGTTTGATTACGAGAGGCCAACGTGCCTATTGCGGTTCTATTTCCTGGGCGTTTTTTTTCTTTTTTGGTATGGAGTGTTGGTTTTTTGGAAGAGACATTGATCAGGGACAGTCGCCTCATGTGTGCCCGCATCGTTTGAAGAACTTTCCTTTCGTCCGCCACATTGGGTAAAACAAGGGTAGTCATGGGCCAATGGTTTACTAACAACATTTGCCGTAACCTCTGGCAGTTTTGCTTCGGCATATCGTTTTTATCACTTGGTTGATAAATGTTGCCCTAGATTTTGCATTAGAAAAAGGAGTCTTCGTGTCCAAGAGACAATAATGCAGTTTTCAACGGAGCGGGGAAAATCCCTCGTACTCGGAAGGAGCCCTAACCAACGTGAGTAACTTTTCCAATAAATCGTTGATTTCTCTATCGAACATATTTTTGCTCATCATCCTGTTCATAGTACCTTCCAGATTAGACAATTCGCTATGATGTTGGTACAAGTTCTCATTGACGCCTCTCAGGATAGTGATATACTTTATTTGTCGACTCATTTTAACAGGATTCACAATATTACGCAAGTTGTATTTTATCCCCATATAAGAAGTTCTGCTGCACTCAGTTAATTACGGGATGTGTCCTCCATCTTGTCATCTAGAACCGCCGTTCGATTTGTCTTAGCTGAGGTTCTTCTGCTAAGTCAATTTTTTGTTGACTGTTAGTGACTATGTGAAAATTTGCCTGGATGTCAATTTAAGTTTTTTTATTTTGATGTTTACTTTATTTATTAATCCATTTATTCATTCTTTTATTTTATGTTTTTTGTAGTCTTCGCTGACCCGTCTGTCGCCCTTGTCTTTGATTGTGGGCCGCTTCGTGAGAGCCTCTGTTATTTGTTTGTTTTTTTTTGTCTAAACTGTTCTTGTTAATCCTGATTATTGTACTTATCTTTCACATGGCTTCCTTGTGTGTAACTTTTTATTAGTGGATCTTATTTGTAAATAATTTTCTATTGTAATTTGTGCCTTAATTCTTTATTCCTTTAGTCCTTATTCTTTATTCTTTTCCTTTAGGTGAGGATGTTCCGGTGGCGATGGGTTCTATTGTTGTTTTATTTTTTGTGAATTTATTTTTTTTTAATTTAGCCCTTTCCCTTTCTTTATTTACTTTTAGTTTTTCTTTACTGTCAAAGTTTTCTGTTTCTTTCCAAATATATCATTTTTTTTTTTTTTTTTTTGGATATATTGCTCAACAATAAGTGAACTATATCGTCAAGAGTCCTTGCGGCTTGGATGGTTGGCCTATGTGATTCTCCAGTCGGACATGATCATCTGGTTTCACTGGCACGTCGACTCGACCCTTTGCTCCAAGTGTTAATCTTGATTCGTCAGATAGATTGCATCTATTCAATTAGCTGGATTGTATTTTCCTAGATTGTTTTGCCAAGATTCTTGTTCTAGTTTTTTTTATTATTTAAAAGTGTATAACCCGTGGGGTATATTTGCGAAAATACGGTAAAATATTTCTTTTATTACAATCAGAATGAAAAGGTAGAAAAGTGAATAAAATAAACTAATACAGGACAAATAGTTGCTTGGAGTGCTAAACCGCCGATTAACAATAAACGGTGTTACTCTCTCCAGTGGTGTCGAAGAGAATCGTTGAAATTGATGGAATTAGAGCTCTCAAGGCAAAAATCCGTAACTATTACGAAACTTCTAACGTGGAAGTAAGGCGAAGAGCAGCCGACCACCAGCAGATTCCTTCAAATGGTAAACTTAAGGGAACGAGTTCCAAAAAAAACAAAAAACACATGTCCAAACGTCACTGGTTTTTTGGAAATAAAATAAAAAATATTATAAAAGTCAGTATAAAATAATTTCAAAGAAGGAAAAGAAAAGAATACATCAACAAGTAGGCTGGATACAAACAAGCTGATGGATAGAAAACCACATTTGAACCACAATTGAAGTAACCTTCATTTTGACAGACCATTAGAACTTGAAGCTTGAGTCTAAACAAAAAAACACCTTTTTTTTTTTTTTTTTTTTTTTTAACAGTCAGACAGGTTGGAAAAACTCCAAGCAAAAACTTTACTTAATGATAAATGATTAGGTCAAAAAAAAAATAATTAATGAACAAATAAATAAATAAAGAGTAATATAAAGGCACAAGAATAGTAAAATAAAAGGAATGGGTAAAATAAAATAAAACTAAAGCAAAGAAAAAAAACAAGGCAAAGAGTTGGAAAAAAAAAAAAAAAAAAAAAAAAAAAAAAAAAAAAAAAAAAAAAAAGGGGAGACAAAAAAAAAAACAAAAAAAAAAAAAAAAAAAAAAAACAAAACACCAGGGGGGGGGGAATCAAAGTAATAATGTCACCAGTCACCTCCGGAAAAGCCTCACCTAAAGGAAAGATAAATAATGAATAAAGACATACTCATATTACCATATAAATTATGACTACTTGATAAAATAAATCCAAGCCATAAAAACAAGTAATCGAGTAAAAAAAAAAAAAAAAAATCAATACACATTACTCACAAGCACAAACATACCCAAACAAAAAAAAAATAATAGAGGCTCTCACGGAAGTAGCTGAAAAATTAAAAAAAAAAAAAAAAAAAAAAATACAAAACAAAACTTAAGTAGCCGTGAAAACTAGGAACAAGGAAACATAATTACATAACAGTGGAAAGTTAGATTAATAAATAAAATCAGCATTAAAAAAAAAATAGGAAAAAATAAATTGACCCATAAGTAAAATTCATGACAAAGTCCTCAAAGGTTGACAAAATTTAGATTTGAAGAAAGACCTTGAGGTGAACGAAGAAAGCAGTGGGTCTGGAAGGCAAGCTGATGATATATTACTCTATTCACTGTGCACCAAGAAAAACTTCATGTATGCGAAGAAAATGGTGACTAGCATTAAGACGAAATTCCAGACGGAAGAGTTTAGTCCAATCGCAATCCATGTAAGACGTAGTGAGCAAATTAACTAGCATCGGGGCGACAGTTCCAAACAAAAGGATTGTAAGCGCCGGAAAAAAGATATAATACGATTGATTAAAATGAACAACACTTATTTATAAAAGTTACTCAGATGTGGACGATTAGTAAATACAATGAGGGATATTCCCTGCTCCGTTGTAAAATCTGAAGGACATCTATTGGCTCAAGAACGCGAAGACCACTTCCAAAAAGATCCTGGACAACATTCATCAATTCCGTAAGAACACCACCATGCTGGAGCTGAAAATTCAAAGTTTTGATATGAATTGATAATTTATCCACATATGGTTTCCCTGGCCGTGTCTCGACATTGCAGATGAAGGTGAAATTCTTCTAGCTGTCAAGCCTATACGAGGCGACTATCACGAAGCGATGTCACTTCTACTAACCCCATATGACTACTCTTTTTACCAAGCGGAAAAAGGGACCTTCGTGTATCTGTTATCCTCTCGAGCTCCTGCGAAGACACGCGCTAAAAGAAAGGAAATGAGCGTACCGCTCTAAAAGAGAAACCCCTCACGACAAAGAAATTAGATGCACAACAATGAGAGGAAACTCATAAAACGAAATAGTTTTCTAAAACAATTATCCAAGGCAATTAAAACCAACCAAAAAAAAATTCTTAGCTTAATTACTACTCGTGCTTTTAATAATTATATATTTTTATATTATTTTGGTTAATAATTCCAAATCCCTGTAATAAATTTAATTAATTGCTTTCAAACGAGTATTTGCTAGGAACAACCACAAATGGTGAGCTCAATCAATGAGTCAACTTAAAAGAAGAAAATTAAGAAAAAAATACCGGTACAACATAGCAAAAAAATGTCTCAGTAGACTTTTCCAAACTGCAAGCCGGCTAATTACCCTAGTGAAATCTTATCTTTGTAAATCAAAGAATCTTACTGCTTGCGACTTAATGTTCCGTAATACAAAAAATACTTACATAAAAAAATCCATTTAAAAAAAAAAAACAACCCGATCGATGTATAGTCGCCAGTACAGTACAGAAAATCGTTTCTACAGTAATATTTTAAATTAATCCATAAATAACCTGGCCAGGTAAGATTACGAGGAAAATAAAAATATTTCCCCGCTAAGGTAAAGAAACGATAACACAAGCAAGACTCCATATTGATCGGTTAAGAGACAACACAACGTAACCAGAACACGTCGCGTGAACCCTTTTTAATTGTTAAGTAGGGACACAGTAACCTCCCTTAAACTAACGAAGAAGCATAGTTTTCAGTAAGGTTTAACAACCTTGAACGGATATATGTAAACTAACTACTTTAAGTCGTATAAGAGAAATTTAGTTTAACACTAAATATACCGAATTCTCAACTAAAAAAAAACAAAAAAACGGTCAAGGCAAAAGAGGTACAGGAGATCAAAATGAGGATGCACCAACACACGGGAGGATGATAAGAGCCCAGAGAAAAAATTGGAAAACGGAACTCTTGACATCCAGAGTAAAAAAAAAACAAAAAACATTGTAGCGAGAATGCCACAAGTTGGGCAGGAAAAAAAAAATTTCCCAGAAATTAAAGTGCGGATAGAAAGATGCACGCAACAGTATGTAAGTAAACACACCGGCAAATGAATTAGAAACCTTCGTTCAATATAGTATTGACCCTCCTTTGGCTGTAATTACAGAACACATGCGGTTTGGCATGGACTCTACAAGGTATAGCAATGCAGGTAAGGTAATCGCAGACCAAGCATTCATCAGAGAGACCTTCAGGTCCTGCAGAGTAGACGGAAGCAGATGCCTTCGACGAATGTCTCTTTCCAACTTGTCCCAAACATTCTCGATCGGACTCAAATCCGGACTTTGTGCTGGCCATAGCAGATGTTGCAACTCTGTGTCATGTTCAGAAAACCACTCCTGAACAATTCTTGCTCGATGGACAATAGCATTGTCGTCCATGCAGAACTGGTCATTATTTGGGGACAAATGCACCGTTGCAGGATGGACTTGGATCTGCAACAATGTTCAGGTAGTCTTTGGCTTTCACCCAACTGTCAAGGAATATCAAGGGACCCTTACCATACCAACAAAACGTGGCCCATACCATAACACCTCCTGCAGATTGAACTGTGTTTACAACACATGAGGGGTCCATTGCTTCATGGGACTGCCGCCAAATTCTCTGCCAGCCATCGGTGCAAAACAATGTGTAACGTGACTAGTCTGACCACATCACCTTTTTCCAGTCGTCTACTGTCCTGTCACACAGTTCTTTACACCACTGCAGGTGAACTTCCAGGTTTGTTGCTGACACCAGGGGCTTCCTCACTGGCATGTGACTTCCCATCACTATTCGCTTTACTATTCCATACTAACAAAACATGGCCCATACCATGACACTTCCTCCTAACATAACATGAGGGGTCCATTGCTTCATGGGGCTACTGCTAAATTTTCTGCCGGCCATCGGTGCAAAACAATGTGTAACCTGACTCGTCCGACCGCATCACCTTTTTCCAGTCGTCTACTGTCCATTAACACTGTTCTTTACACCACTGCAGGCGAACTTTCCGGTTTGTTGCTGACACCTTCCTCTTTGGCATGCGACTTCCCATCCCTATTCACTTCAACTCTCGGCGCATTGTTCTGGAGGAGATGGATTGCGATGATCCTTCATTGAAGTCTGCCGTCAGTTGCTCCACAGTAGACATTCGGTTTTAATGCACAATCAGTCTCAGACGACGTCGGTCCCTGTCTGTGTTGATTGTTTTTGATCCACAATTTTGCCGTTTCGACAACTCTTGTGGATTCCGTTTCCACGCATTGAACACCTTGGATACCTGACCTTTTGAGATACTGATCAGTTGTACTTCCTTGAAATCGTAGCTCCAGCTAGATGGGCTACCACAATAACTCCTTTTTGGAACTCAAACAGATCTGCTCTTTTCCCCATTTTGCTCAACTTGAGCAGCTGCAGCTTGTTCCTACCCTGTACCTGCAGCTTGGAATGAGCATGTACCTCACATGATTGCGTTCATTTGCATATCACAATCGTTTCTGACCTGTGATTCCACTTTACATATCAGTACAGTAATTCATCACGGGTTTCTAATTCATTGGCCAGTGTGTGTATGTATTTATGTATGTATGTAGAGGGTGGTCTGGTTGTCTTGTCGCTCGGCTCGCTGATCGATGGAGTTAAGCAACTTCAGGTGCGGCTAACTGCTGCCTGGGTGACAGCCAGTGGCTTGAGGCAACACCTCCTAGAAAGAAAGCCTCACAACTGAAAAGTCATACATTGTTACATCATAAGTCGACCAAATTTCAGGCTTACTATTGGTAGAAATACGATCAACAATGGTCGAATTATGATGATGTAACAATATGTGACGTTTCAGTTGTGAGGCTTTCTTTCTAGGAGGTGTTGCTTGAGGACCACTGCTGCGTGGGACGGTTATTTGGGAAACTCCATGTCGCAGCGAATATTTTTCAGTATCTTCTTCCTCATATTTGTTATGGAGAACGTACTGATAATCGATGAAACGGACAAAATAATCGCAGCTACAATTCAATAACTAGTTCCAATCACCCTCCTGGGTGAAGATACTGTGATTCTAGCCTGCAACAGGCTATAGCTGGACCACGACGGAAATCATGCACACCGGTCGACTTATCTCCGCGAGGAAACTCATCGCTTGAGAGTAACCCCTCTGATGATCCCCGATATAGAAATTTGGAGAACATATGAACTGGGACGTTTTCTAGAGGGTCCTATCGTAAAATATTCATTAGGAATAAGCCACATGTTGATAGATGGCGTGAATAGAACCTTGCAACAATAAAATTGAATATTGACTCAACTAAATCGACCGACGGATAAAACTCTGATGCAATTAGAAGGACATGTTGAACATGCGTAGATTCGAGCCATCCCAAGACAAACACCTACATGATGGACCTGGAAGCGAAAGCTCTGTTGGTGGAGATACATCATGAGATCCTCCCACGGGTATTCACCTTGTTACTACCAGAAGAATTGGCCCCGTGGGTGGTGACGAAAACACGGGAATTACCGGATTGGGAAATCGCGAAAAAATGGCTAAAGCGTGAGTTCGAAAAGGGGACAAGAAACATTAACTAAAGATGTATGCACGCTTTCAATTGGAATAGGAAACTATCGGAATATTCATCTATGAAATGGACAGAATCAATCGACAATTAACATACCCTATGGGAAAATTGAGCTCTTGGAATTGGTGTACGACAATTTCAGACTAGAGTTGAGGAGAAAATTTAGGAGGTCTGAATGCAAAGACCTAAAACGATTAGAAGAATTGGGTAGTGAGTGGGAGAAGATGCATTTCGATAAAATGCAAACATCTTCTATAAGCAACTTCGAAGACAAAAATAAGAATACCCATTGCGAGGAAAACCAGAATTTTAGGAGACAATCCGATACAACAGCCAACTATGTATTGGATCTTACTCCGATTCATCGAGACTGTAATACAAAAACCCAAGAAGCCCACAACGGAGTGGATTCGTGCGCAATCCTCGATCGTACTGTAAGACGAAAATTTTTTATCGAACGAAAATGAGGGAGACCATTGCAAGGAACAACAGACAAAGGAAATGAAGAGAAACCAAGAAGCAACTAATTGCGATAGTGACGAAAACTTAGAAATGATGATCCTGAAGCGAAAGAATAACAATATCACATCTGAAGAGATGGACACTGACTGTAAAGTCTCGATGGAAAAGACAATAACCATCCCACCTCAGGGGATGTGTATGTTGAATTAGAAATGGAAGGTCTGGCGTTGACCTCGTTAACTGATACTGGTGCGTGTTTGAAGAAACACCACATAAAATATTTAATAGGATGAATGCACCCAAGACTCTTCTTCGGCAGCCAAGTTGCCTTCTTCAGCATACAAGGGAAGCTTCGATCAGAGTAGACTAGCTATTCTGATGAATTGTGAGAGAATTACACCGGTTTATATAGCTGGATTAACCAATACAAAGAATTACAGAGAAAGGTAAGTTCTACAGAGATAGCCAAAGAAAGATTAAAAAATATGACTCAGTATAAGTTGCGATCTGATTTGATGGATGTCGCGGTTCATCATTGGTCCTAGTTTGCTGGTTTTCTATTGGTTCTGGGGTTATTGCCTGGATTGCTGTGGTCAACTTCAGTATTTTGATCAGTTCTCCGACTTTCTTCAGCTGCGTTACGTCCAGCGGGCCACCATCGCTGTTCAGGAGTCTTATCTGGTTCTTCACAGCTGATTGCATAGGACTCCAGGAAGTTCAAGAGTCTTGGATCTCCCGTACTATGCAGGATGTTTTAGTCTTCTTTTCGGTAGTCGTGCTTCTGGTCTAAATGTGATCTGCATATCTCGACACACCAAATTTCCCATTTTTTATGCATCTCAGGTTTTCATCGATTCTTGTGTACACTGCTCTCTTGGATTGTCTATAATACACTGCCTCGCATTTGGCGCAGGGTAATCTGTACACTCTAGGTCTTGATTCTATTGGTACTACGTTTTTGGGGTTACCCAGTCTTTTTCCGATGGTATCTGTACTTCTGTAGACTATTTCAAGTCCGTATTCTCTGGCTATTTTATCTAATCCTCCGTTTAGCTGCCGGTTGTATGGCAACACTAGTCTAGCTGTAATTTCTTTATCTGTCCTGAGTGTGGTGATTTCTTCCATTGCTAGTTTTCGTTTTGCTTTCTTGATAATGGTGTCGATCATCTCCTCCTGAAACCGTTTTGCGTGGCAAAGTTCTTTATGGTTCTGATCTCAGTCTTCCTGTTTTCTTTGGTTAAGGGGATCGAGTAGGCTCCGTTTACCACGTGTCTAAAGGCTGCCATTTTATGTTGTTGGCAATGGTTGGAATCACTCTTGATGTAATTTGCCACAAAGTTCTTTTTTCGGTATATGTTGAACTCCAACTTATGATTGACTCTAGATCATGGATTCCCAAAGTGGTCGAAATCGATCTCTCTTGGGTCGGCAGAAACAATAAATAAAAATGGGGGTTGATGAAGTCTAAAATTCGACCCCCTTGCGCCAAACCGGTTCTTATTTGAAACTTTCAAGATATTTTAAGATAAGTTAATGTTTCTTTTATAACTACCATATTTTTTCGGATATAGGCCGTGGCTCTAAACCCAAAAAAATCGATAATTTCGGGAGTGAGTGCGGCATGAAAAAAATTTTTTTCTGAAAAAATCATTTTCGGTAATTTTGGATAGAACAAAAAAAAAAAGATAGAGCTACTTCGTTTTAGCGTCCCAAGTATATTACATAGTAATTTAGATAATAATTTCATTATTTATATAACTATCTAAATTATTTTAATACAGTCAATTCTCGTTAATACGAAATCGTAGGGACCAAGAAATTTTTTCGTATTATTCGTATTTCGTATTAACCAACAATACTAAAAGTGTTATGAAATAAGCACGGAAATAGAATACTTTAAGTTAGAAATAATTTTTATTCATCTCTCCTAAAAAAATCTGTAATGACAGTTTGTTTTCGCGCTACAACAATTTTTTTTATTGTTGAAATAAATAACGGCAAATTTTTTACGCTTTTAAAACAGCGTGGCCTGGCGAATTTGCCAATAACTATCGGCTTTTTCTTGTCAGTGCCATCCATATTTGTACATAATAATACTGACAACCGCTCTTTGCTACTTTTCCCTATGAAAGATACCGTAAAAAAACATTAGATACATGTACAAAATTATCGGTAAAAAATACAATAAAGTTTAAATGACGCATGCATACCTCCATGACACTTTTCACCTTTTAAATAAGATTTCTCGGGCAGAAGATTATAAAATAGGGCGGTTTCATCAGCGTTGTAACTTCAGATCTAATGAAAGATCCTTTCGTTTCCTTTTGCTTGAAGCTGACATTGAATAAAATTCCTGACTGTAGATAAC
>JAHWFO010040189.1:534917-548588 GCA_023313115.1 Rhysida immarginata
TACAAAATAGCAGATACGTTTATGAAATGACATAAATATACTGTGTATATCGTGGCCGGGACGTTCATTTTGAATGGGGGTGTTGCAACACGTTCCAAAATAGTAGGGACATACGTTGTAGAAAGCGCCGTTAGTAGTGGAACCTTCCGAATTGTTCGGGAATAATCTAGAATGATGACGTCGTACTACATTCCGTATAAATAACAGTTGCCATCCGTCGTTCAGGTAACTTATTCGGAACGATGGGTCGAGGCAAGCCAGTTAGCGAAGATCTTCGTGTTCGAATCATTCAACAATTCACAAACAACGTTTCTCAGCGTGCAATAGCCAGAAGATTTAACCTGTCATCATCTACAGTACATAATATTATCAAGCGCTACCGAGATAGTGGTGAGATCACAGTTCGGAAAGGCCAAGGTCGAAAACCTATTCTGAATGCTCGAGCTCTTCGGATCCTCCGACGTCACTGCGTCACGCATATGAATGCTGCGATTACGACATAGCCACGTGGGCCCGCGATTTCTTCGGGAAGCCATTATCGTTGATTACTGTACGCCGGTGCATCCACAAATGCAAGCTTAAGTTATACTGTGCACAACGGAAGCCATACATCAACAAACGACAGCAACGTCGCCGTCTGATATGGGCTCGAGCCCATCGCAATTGGTCCCAAGCACGCTGGAAGAACATATTGTGGTCCGATGAATCAACCTTTACGATTGTTTACGGAAATAATGGACGCCGTACACTCCGGACCAAAGGCGAAAAGGATATTCCCGCGTGCTACAGGCGTTCGGTACAGAAACCACCGTCTGTCATGGTCTGGGGCTGTATTAGTGGCCACGGAATGGGAGACTTGCACATCTGCAATGGCACCGTCAATGCTGAAGTGTATATACAGATCCTGGAACAAGCTATGGTGCCATCTAAGAGGAGCCTGTTTGGACGACGTCAGTATATTTCAACAAGACAACGCCAGACCGCATGCAGCGCGCATAACTTCTGCATGGCTACGTCGGCAGCGCATTCGTATGTTGGATTGGCCCCCTTGCAGCCCGGATCTGTCGCCTATAGAAAACGTTTGGCGTATTATTAAGCGAAAACAACGACAGCGACGACCCCGGACAGTTGAACAGCTGAAAACCTATATCCAACAGGAATGGGACAGAATTCCGGTTACGGTGTTAGAAAGATTGGTGTCATCGATGCCCAGAAGATTACAGTGTGTCTTCAAGAGGAGATGTGACGCCACCCAGTGGTAAACGCCGTGCTGTCCCAACTTTTTTGGGAGTGTGTTGCATGTACCAAACAGGAAAACCACCTGCATCTTTCTTTATGCATATAAGATATGTGATCCCATGCCTAATTTATCGTTTATGTATTGTAATGCGTTGAAATAAACGGCAATACAATAATCCAAACAAATGTGTTGGAGTTCTTCTTATATGTTGCACTGTCCCAACTTTTTTGGAAATGAGTATTGTACATCCTCAATAGACTGGTTTTATTTCTACCATCAACAAATCTTCAATAGACTACATTCCTTCATCTCCCAAGTTTCTTCAAGATTGGTGACTTTAATTTAAATTTTGTTTTATTATTTCACGATTTCCCCATTATAAGGAGACTAAACTCATTTTAAATTTAAATTATCATTTAAACTCCTTAAATCAATAATAAATACCATAATGGATTATAAATCCATACAACACAGCGATTTCCAGGACAGTACAACTGACCGGTATCTCAAAAGGTCAGGTCTCCAAGGTGTTCAATGCGTGGAAACTGAATCCACAAGAATTATCGAAACGGCAGAATTGTGGATCAAAAACACAGACAGAGGTCGACATCGTCTGAGACTGATTGTGTGGCAAAACCAAAGGTCTACTGTGGAACTACTGATGGCAGACTTCAATGAAGGATCATCGCAACCCATCTCCTCCAGAACAATGCGCCGAGAGTTGAAGCGAATAGGGATGGTAAGTCGCATGCCAAAGAGGAAGGTGTCAGCAACAAACCGGAAAGTTCGCCTGCAGTGGTGTAAAGAACAGTGTTAATGGACAGTAGACGACTGGAAAAAGGTGATGCGGTCGGACGAGTCAGGTTACACATTGTTTTGCACCGATGGCCGGCAAAGAATTTAGCGGTAGCCCCATGAAGCAATGGACCCCTCGTGTTATGTTAGGAGGAAGTGTCATGGTATGGTCCATGTTTTGTTAGTATGGGAAGTGTCCCCTGATATTCTTTGATAGTCGGGTGAAAGCCAAAGACTACCTGAACATTGTTGCAGATCAAATCCATCCTGCAATGGTGCATTTGTACCCAATATGGTGATGGGTTCTTCATGGACGACAATGCTACTGTCCATAGAGCAAGAACTGTTCAGGAGTGGTTTTCTGAACATGACACAGAGTTGCAACATCTGCCGTGGCCAGCGTAATGTCCGGATTTGAATCCGATCCGAGAATGTTTGGGACATGTTGGAAAGAGACATTCGTCGAAGGCATCCGCTTTCATCTACTCTGCAGGACCTGAAGATCTCTCTCATGAATGCATGGTCTGCGATTACCTTATCTGCATTGCAACACCTTGTAGAGTCCATGCCGAACCGCGTATGTTCCGTAATTACAGCCAAAGGAGGGTCAATACCATACTGAATGAAGGTTTCTAATTCATTGGCCAGTGTGTGTATTTGTATTTAAAAAGTAAAATAATAGGAAACTGGCTAAATAAAATAAAAAAATAATAGCATTTTTACATCTAAATAATATTTATTAACAAGCAAGTTAGTAATAAATTAAACAAAAAAAAAATATAAACAATAACTGAGACAAAATTTTGGAAATTCAATTAAATAGGGACAAAAGTTTAGAAATTTGAAGTTAAAAACATTTAAATTGTTTAAAATTATTAAGTTACTATTCTAAAAATGTGATTAGATCATTGTTGCATCTATTAACATTACCTCATTTTTATGAAAGGCTTAGAAAGTAAAAATGAAAATGTTATAATAACATGCCACCAACTGCACAAATTGCAAAACGCATCTAAGATTTGATTATTAAAAATTGGAAAGATAATGAAAAGAAAGTGGAAATTGCTAGATGTTTGCATTTAACACCAAGTGCAGTCAGCAAAATCATTAAAAAGTACAAAGAACTTGAAATGACCAACGTTTTGCCTCGCTCTGGAAGTAAATGCATTACAACTGCAAAGGAAGAAACTCATCTCAGGCCTTTGGTGCAAATAAATAAAAAAACAACGATTAAACAAGTGACTGGACTATTGGAATCGTATCACGAGAAAAGATGTATCTGCAAAAACAGCAGCAAGAAGATTTAAAATCAATGGGCTAAAATCTTAATTGCAGTAAAGAAGCCACTGTTGACAAAAGCAATGAAGGCAAAACGCTATCAATGGGCTAAAGACCATCAATTTTGGACAATTAATGAACGGAAAAATGGTCAATTTTCGTGACGAGTCGAAATTTTCATTATTTAATGATGGCCAAGAAATTATCATTCGAAAGGAAGACCAAAAGTATCACCCAGCCTGCATTGCTCAAAGAGTCAAATTTCCTCCAAGTAGTATGGCGTATGGTACTCTTTGCTTTCATCGACTTGGAAGTCTCTGCTTCCTCAAGGGAAGTGTCAACAGTGCTTACTAAACCCCAATAATGGCAGATCATCTGATTCCTACTACAGTCAAATCCCGTTATAACGAATACCATTGTAACGAAGTTTTCACTATAACGAAGTTTTTTCTGTGGTCCCGGCAAAAATCCTATTAATTTAATACTATTATGATCCCGCTATAACGAAATCTTTATAACGAAGTTTTCACTGTAACGAAGCAAATTTTTGGTCCCCACAGCGTTTTAATTTCATTATAACGAAACTTTATTTCGAACTTGCATTTTGTCCTACACCAGAGAGAGGCCACTTGCCTTCTCGTGTTATCGCCGTCGTGATCGCTGATCAACTGGAATAGTTTCCGCCTTCACCAAGAGAGGGCGCCGCGGTCGCTTTTAGTCTCCTCCAATCAGAATACTCGTCGCCCGTTGGTGCAGCATCGCAGTGATGGAGGATATAAAATGGCCGCTTCGCATGGCAGTCAGTTTCAATTTCGAATCTCTACATCTCTACACTCCATGGCAATCGACGACTGCTAAGACCAACTGTAAGTACCCATTCTGCATCACCAACTGCCATTTCGACCATATTTTTTTTTTTAATAGCATTTGATAATTCTTAATTTTCTTTTTGTAATTACACATATGTACAGTACTTAATATAAATCGGTATTTTTTTTTTTTAAGAAGCGACGAAAGAGCGCCTTTCCCCAATGGAGGCAGTAGACATGATAGAAAAAATTACCAAGATTTGCACGGGAACAAAACGAAACCGACGAGCGTGTTTTTCAGAGTTTAGGATTTTTATCCGATTTTATAAATAGCGTTGCTGTTAAAAGCTGTTCTTTTCAGTCAAAAATAACCGATTATTTTAATAAAACATGTAATGATAAATAAAAATAATTATGAGACGATCTTAATCAGTTTAATTTAATCCTGTGGTACACAACAAATCATTTCGAAATCCTAACTGTACATTAAAAGGCTAATATTGATTGGCATTTGCCATAATTAAGGGTAAAACATTAAAAATATTTATATTCTCGGTTTAAAATATGCTATTTTTCATTTATTCTCAAATTAATTTGCAATCTCGATGTAACGAAGTTTTCGCTATAACGAAATTAACCGGTGATCCCTTGAACTTCGTTATAACGGGATTTGACTGTACTCAATTTTTTTAAGGCAGTGCTGATTTTATTTATCAGCAAAATGGGGCCTCTTGCCATACATCTAAATATTCAATGTCCTGGCAAGAAGAGTAACAAGTTATGGTGCTAAAGTAGCCTGGGAATAGCCCAGACATGATTCCGATTGAGGAGATATGGAACATCATGAAGAAGTTCAAGTTTGAAGCCAACCAACATTTGAAATTAAAATTTCAAGTTTGAAGCCAACCAACATGAATGAGCTTCAAAATATTGTCCAAGATGTTTGGTGTAAAATTACATAAGAAGAAATCCAAAACCTAATTGAATCTCTGACAAGGGGAATAAAGGCAGTTGTCAATGCCAGGGGAGGCTGGAGAAAATACTAAATTTGTGTAATTTTTCCATATATAATTTAAAATTTCCAAACTTTTGTCCTTACGTAATTAAATTTCCAAACTTCTGTCTGTTGTTATTTACTCTTTTAATTTTTTTATATTATTTATGACTAACTTGCTTGTTAATAAACATTATTTTAGACTTAATAATTAATGACAAAGTCGATTTCTTAATTATTTTTTTCTCTTTATTTAGCCAGTTTCCTATTATTTTACTTTTATAAATACAAATAATTGCAATAATTAAAAATTTCTAAACTTTTGTCCTGGAAGGTACATGGTCTTCTTCGCAGCCATCTTTGACTAGATAGCATATATCTTAAATATATTTCGTCATCATTTAATGTCGGAGAAGTTAAGACATCCGCATCCGAATGTTTACATACTCCGAGTATTTATTTTAAATAATAGATAAGTAATAAAAAATAAAATAAAGCAAAAATAAAAAGCTGACATTTCGGACAATGCCTATCCTTTGTCAAAGCAGGTTAGATAGTTCTTTAAATCAAGGAGAATATTAGAGTATTATCCTGAAGTGATGAAAGGAGTGCTAGAAGACTACTTATACAGGACATTTCAAAAGATATAATCCAAACTTCACACACAGGTAGGAGGCATAAAGGTGAACTGATTCTGTTAGTATATGAGGGGTTGGAAATCAACCATTGCCAAGGTTAGAGGGTGGAGTAGTAATCAGAGTGTACATGAAAACTCTTAAGTATGCACTGTGCACACGTTTATTATGGAGCTGCGAATCCAATGAAGCTTTACAAAAGATGCTCAAAATGTGTCCATACATGGTATCAGCGCAGCAAGGACTCCCGTATGCGACCAAAGATTCCGAGCATTTCTCCGATGTAGTCTTAAACAACTGCGATGCGAGTTGCCAGATCTTCAATGTTTATCACAGGTGTTCGGTACACAACTGATTTCATGTGGCCCAAAAAAAAAAAAAAAAAAAGAAATCCAGCGGACTGAATGGTACAGGTCCAAATCTTCCTATCCAGTGATTGCCAAATGTTGCATGAAGGTAATTGCACACATCATGGTTAAAATGAACACACGCTCTATCAGGTTGGAACCACATTTGCATGCGAATAACCAAGGGCACATCCTCCAAAGAAACATGTTCCTTGCCAAAGAACTACAACCAGTTTGTGTTGTGCCATCATTTGCATTTTTTTATCATTTGTCATTTGCTCCCCCATTAATTTGACAATGGTTGAGTTCTGACCGAAGATTGAAATTCGTACAATTAGTCATTCAAACCAAACCGGCAATTATTGATATATCAGAGCTGGAGTCTATGTTGATAAACAGGAATCAGAACTTGATTCAATGAATCCATATAGAGATTCTAAAAAGCTGCGTATTCTATAATCCGCGAATTTTGCCATCGACAATTTTATTATCTTTTACTGGATTTGTTAATACCTCCCATCAGAATATTAACTGCATGACAGTAGAAAGGCACAAAATTATGTGCACGTTACAACGCGACAGAATGGAAATACAAAACCTTCAATCTGGATTACAACTCCAGGATGAGGAACGACTGTAAGCGTGTGCTACAGAAATAATCGTGGTGAGCGCTATCACCCAGAGTATGTTGATATGGCGCCACTGGGTATCGATCTCAGTTACTACAATTTGGAAGTTTTAAACAGAACTCCTTAGTATCCTTTCTTCCTGACGCTATAGGACAGCAGGATAATGTCTAACCACATTTTGCCAAGAATGTTCTTCTTTGGCTGGACGTTTGTTGGACATGCCGCCTTTGAGCATGTATAGGCTAAGGAGACTGGGAATCTAGCCAGATTCTATACCATATCGTGGAGGCTTCACAAGATATCCATTTTTTTTTTTTTTTAGCACAGATCATTGTTGTTAGTGCTGACCTGAAACTGCAATCACATAAGAATGTCATGGTCTTGCAATTTTCACGTATACTGGCCTACTTAATAGACTGCTATTTTCAAAATTCGTACCACCATGAAGCTTTCCGTACAATCGTACAATTTCATCAAAATTTGTATGTTGTACGGAAGAATCGTACAAGTTGGCTGGTATGTTAATACATGAGGGTATTAACAAAATCTGTTCACCTTACTGCCTCCTACGTATGTGTAAAGTTTGGATTATACCTTTTGAAACGCCATGTATACAGTATGTATGAAAAATCTAGCACTACAATCTATATCACAGTCCAGAGGCAATGCATTAGATAGAACAAAAACGTCTTATAGCAAGTGGATCGTGGGCTTTCCATTTCCAACCTTAAAAGTGACCTTCAAGGTCATTCAAACAGTAACCTTTTCCCTATCAGAGATAGAAGAAAATTTCCAATTACGAACTTGTAAAGCACCCCAAAATTAGTCTAAATCCATGTTTACCGTAAATCCTCTACTACAATGCGACCCCTTGTATAATGAGATTACACTTTTTCGGTCCAAAAAACCAGCAAAAATGCTATCCTCTTGTATAATGCGATCCCCATTTTTGACTCCTTGCGAGAAATAAAATGTGCAAAAATATACAGAAAAAAAAAAAATCTTTATTTTTAAATTTTTAAATAATCTGGATCTTTACAATGCAAAAACCTTCAAAATCTGATTCATCTGTGTCTTCGAAGAGGTCTTTCCAATCTTCCTCAGTTAACTTGACATCTGTATCCCAATCTTCAAGTGAACTGTCTTCTTCATCTTCATCGTCCCACAAAACCATTGGCTGCATCTTCATCTTCATTGTCCCACAAAAGATGATCTTCTGTACTATCCATCGTCTTCAGGAATCGAATCCCAAGCCTGTTTCACCCAATTAGCTACCTGCGAGAGGCTGGGCTTCTTCAGGTTTCCTGCTGGTGTCAACTCCACCTCGTCAGATGCCATTCAGCTAATCCAATGCTACCTAAACGGCTTATTAAGAACCACCTCAAGTGGTTGCAACAGGCTTGTCAGCCCACCTGGGATGACTGCCTGGCTCGTCCTCATTTCCTTAACCCTTTAATTTTGAAAAGATGCATATGTGCATCCGAGACCGAATTTTTTTTTATCAAACGATTGGATATGCAGAACAACAAATTTTTTCTTACAATAAAGCAGACTCTTTTCTTTATAAATGTCGTACAATAATCACTTAACTTGCATCAATCAATTTATTTAAATATAATTAAAAACACAGTGCTTGCTATAATGGGAGACAAGTGAGCGATCTAACATGCCACTCTAAATCTATTAGAAATAAAATATATTTGCATTCAACTGTTCTAAAATCTTTTCAAAATCAACTAGAATACCTTTATGATAGCTTCTGTAAAAAGCGTTATTACATAAAACGAGAAATTTTTTTATATTTCCTGCCGTAAATCTTCCAATGGAAATCCAAAGCTCCTTTCTTTCTGCTCAACAGGAAGTTCAAACTTTGGCACGTGTTTTCAAAGCTATTATTATAGCTGGGTATATACATGCAACTTTTATTTTGAACAATAGACATTCATCTATATTTTCTTCAAAAAGTAAATATTATTTTACAAATTAATGTCTAAAAAAGATAAATTCGGTAGACAGTCTAAAGTCTGATGTCATAATTACATCAACTGTGGAGTGTCTTTGTTCATATTTCCCTGCTCTTTCTGGGAATCTCCATTCCTTATAAGGAAATATTACTATAAGATGGTGGTTTCAAAGCTAGATGAGTAATACTCTTGGCATCTGTATACAAGCCAAGGCAGGTCATTGAATTTTGTATTCTGGATCGCATTCTGGAAACTGATTCTTTGTTGTATTACAAACATTTTTTTTGGTACATTTGTCATAATAAATTTGGTGTCCGATTTATTTGGCTATACCATTCTCTCATTTTCGTAAAATTTTCGCTTTTCATTAAGTTTCCAGATTATTTTTTACAATAATTTTTATTATAATACTTTTTAATGAAATTTATTCATCTATATTATCATCATTAAAAATGCAAACTGAATATAAAATAAGCAATGAATATATATGGCACAATGAAAATAGTAAGCACCAGGTTGTTAATATTTTATGAAATATTTACCTATGAAGAAGTGTATCAATTTTTTTTTTACATCTGAAGTCTTTAATAAAAATAATTATTTTTATTTAGTCATATTAGGGTTAATTACTAAATTATTAAAATGTTAAATAAAAAGAAAAGATTACTAAAATAGTTCAATTTTTTTAAATTAATCACTTCGTCAGCCTTCAGCCATTCTGGCCTGGTTGGATTCTGTAATTATTCTTAATTAAATGAAATAAAATGAAATGAATTAAAAAAGGAAAAAAAAAAAAAAAAAAAAAAAAAAATTAAAGCAAAAATTAAAAACAAATGTAAAAATTTTGATTGTTCTTGAATAGATGTCATTACAAGATTAATTTATAAAAAACAGAATTTTTATCATAAGAGCTGAAAGTTTAAATGTATATTAGCACAGCCTCAGCTGTAAATACATGTTCCTTTAAGACCTTTCATTGATAAAAAAAGAAAGGAGGAGCTTCACTGTGATTGGTTACAGTGGGAAATGACGCGATCAACGGCAACTGACATGAAAATACGTCATAACGCCAAATTTGAATCACTGAAATCCTCACATTGGGGCAAGAAAAAAATCATAGCGTTTATAAAAATTAGAGTATTTTAATTATTTTTTAGAATTCGTATAAAACATTCAATTCCTCACGTTTTCGAGCTAAATTGCTGATTGAGAATATTTTTAATTTTTTTAATAAAAAAATCTTGTAAAAAAACAATGTTATATTTCGAAATAATTTTTTGTATTTTAAAATTTTTTTTAAATTTTATATACATATAATGGACGTACAAATGGTTCACGAAAATACCCTCAGCATTTAAGAATACTACATAAAAAAAAATTTTGGCTGTACATAGGTTTCCTTTTAAGAAAAAAATTTTCAAAGTAAACAATATAATTTTAGTGAACTGAAGCAAAAACTTTGCAGGAAGTAAAGGGTTAAGCTTCACTTTTACTGGCTCTATCAAGCGTTTTTCTAGATATTGAAAGTTTTTCTAGATATTGTCTAAAATTGAAAGTTTTATTACAAATAAATGTAGAAATGTAAAAATGCATGTAAGTGAACTTTCTTGTCTTTATTCAAAATTATATAAAGTTTAAATTCACCAAAATTCAATTTATTTTGGGGACATTTCCCCCATTAAAACCATTGGAAGTTTATAGCCTTATATTGATAGGGAAAGCTTCCCACTCACACATCGACTTTATATCAATTTTCTAATAAAAAAAAAAACAAGTAATCTTTATTCAGTTTAATATTTTTCATAACTTCACTACATAAGCTTTCTTGTAGGCTTTGGTTCGAGGCAGTTTGGAAGTATAGCGATCTTTGAAAGAAGTTCGGTAGTTTCATTTTACGGTACCGTTGGCGACGAGAAATTCGAATAAAAAGTGAATTAATTTATTGTCTAATGAACTGGACACTGTATATGCTGTTTAATTAATCTATAACACACGGTAATTTCGTTGTAATTTCATCAGGACAGTAGTTTGAAGCAGTTGGAAGCAGACACCATCAATATTGATGGTCTCTATTTGAAGTAGCGATCTTTGGGAGAGTTATTTTTGTATTAGATGTTGGCGACGAGAAATTCGAATAAAAAGTGAATTAGTTTATTGTCTAATGAACTGGACACTGTATATGCAATATAATTAATGTATATTACACAGTAATTTCATCAGGACAAAATCCCCTCCGGACAAAACCACCTCCGGCTGCAGTCGTTGTTGTAGGGCTGATATTTATCCTTTTGTATAATACGATGCAGCAAATTTAAGTGCTTTTTAGGCCAAAATTATTCGCATTATAGTAGAGGATATATGGTACTTTAACTGATTCATAGGAAAATTGTGTGAGGTAAATGAGGATGAAGATTGGTTGCTACCCTCCCACTATCGTGTTGAGAAGTCGCAGACAAACCAATTACTGAGCTTTTTATTTCTAAACTCAAAAGGGTTGAACACTACATGTAATTTAAGTCCAGAGTTCCAAAATCGAACATGCCACGACTGGATACCTTCATAAAAAAAAGGACATACGATTTTTGCCTCATAAATTTTCCAGTTCACTTGGTATGATGTTGGTCTCAGCCACCTAGGATTTTCCTCTGTCCAGTAGTGTAGATTATGTCTATTGAAAGTACCCTTTCGTGAAAACTGGGTCTCATCACATCTCAGAATCTTGCCTATGAACTGTGGGTCATCATCAATTTGACAGAGCAGCCAGTCGCAAAACTGCATGGGAACCATAGTCTCGTAATTGCAGAGCTTGGGCACAATGAATATGGTATGGGCGGAAATTGTGTCGAGAGAATGTCCCACATGAAAGATTTGCTAATACCCAGACCATGTGCAATTGCTCGGATACTTGTATGAGGATTATCTGCAACTGCTGCTAGGACCATAAGCCTGGCATCATTATTTGTTGCAGTCCTCGGACAACCTTCTTGAGGTAGCTGCTGAACAGATCCTGTTGTTTGCAATCTGCTGATGTGCTGGAGTATTCTGTAGTGAGGATGGCGTCGATACGGAAATAGCTGTGCATAGTCTTTTTGCATCAGCAATACTCTCATTACTTGCACCATAGCAGAAGACCATGTCGACTAGCTCATGAAGGATATTGTACATCAAGGATATTACCATTATCGTGTTACAGGTAACTGTGCGTCAGTTCTTAAGTAAAATAAAATGGTGATGTAATCAGAAATTCGCAAATGTTGCCACCCTCGTTGGCGAATGCTGAAGCACAGCTTGAGCAGAAACGAACAAAAGATACGCAACATCTTTAGTCAGACTTCGATGAAAAACAATAAATTAAAATATAATAAGTTTGTTCTGTTACAGGTACACGGGTCGAGACATCGATGCGACACAGATACATAAAACAAATAAACACTGGAGTTGGAGTTCAACAACTTTGACGAAACTGTGATGAAACTAATGCAGAACAGTAAGTGGCAGCAACACTCAGGTCGTATGAAGAGCCACGAAAAAGGTCTGATGGCACAATTAATGGGGACCGTGAAGAAACTACATGCAAATTAACTTGGAATAACTTACAGTTTCGCGTGAGAAACGGTGCCACTCTTGTGTGAAGGGGGGGGAGGTGAGGGTGAGTGGCATACCAATCCTCATTTATCTCACAATATTCCTATGAATCAGTTAAAGCAAACATGGATTTAGACTAATTTTGGGATGCTCTATAAGTTTGTAATTGGAAATTTTCTTCTATCTCTGATAGGGGAAATGTTACTGTTTGAATGACCTTGAAGATGACCTTGAAGGTCACTTTTCAGGTCGGAATGGAAAGCCCATGATCCAGTTGCTATAAGACGTTTTTGTTCTATCTACTGCATCGCCTCTGGACTGTGATATACATCATAGTGCTAGACTTTTCAGACACCCTGTATAGAGACAACATAAAAGGGAGGAAGTAGGTAATGGAGGGAACAAATGGGAAGCCAGGAAATGAATTAGAAGAATAATAATTGGATGTTCTATGAGGATTTTATACATGCCATACCTCAGATGTTAAATTATTGATGAAAAATAGGAAAGAAAATTCCACAGCCTGGGATCGAACCAGGAACCTTCTGCTCACCGTGCAGATGCGCCAGCCAATAGCGCCACTGCGGACATGGAAGCATTACGCTATCTACATGCCCTTAGGGCTCGCTGGAGCAGTACCCAGTTCGCAGGCTGGGACTATCATTCCTACTGGCATAATAATCGTTGAAGAATAATAATTGGATGTTCTATTATTATTCTTTAACGATTATTACGCCAGTAGGAAAGGTAGTCCCAGCCTGCGAACTGGGTACTGCTCCAGCCAGCCCTAAGGGCATATAGATAGCGTAATGCTTCCATGTCCGCAGTGGCACAATTGGCTGGCGCATCTGCACGGTGAGCAGAAGGTTCCTGGTTCGATCCCAGGCTGTGGAATTTTCTTTCCTATTTTTCATCAAGAATTAGAAGACATGGTGGGATAGGACAAGAAAGAGGACCAATGGGAGGGGACAGCGAGAAAAATGCGATAGGATAACACGTACAAAATCAAAATAACGGAAATAGTAAAACAAACTAGGAATGATAGACGAATTCCCCATATAAGAGCTCCGGATCAAATGCAACTCCCTAACAGCACTCCCACAAGCAGGCCCAACTGCAACCAAAAATACAGGGCTGGACAAAAAGTGAACATTAAAGAGGAAAATCAATCGTTCAGTAAGGGGTCCATAGTGCTGTTTCTATCGATAAAATTGGTAGAGACTTTACAACACAACAAAGGGAGAACAGAGTTTTCGACTACTTTCGCCATTTATTCCCGGCTTTATCAACGATCCGGCTTTATCAAAGAGGAAAATTATGAGAGAACATAAAAAAACATTGAAAAAAGGAAATATTTGAAAAAGCTGGACATAGAGAATGTGGAAAACACTAATG
>JAHWFO010040189.1:564423-579191 GCA_023313115.1 Rhysida immarginata
CGTTCGAGAAAAACAATTTTTCGATTTAAAAAATTGGGGAGGGGGGTAAAAAGAGATAAAAGGGTAAAAATAGACGATCTCAGGGCTTCCGCTACTTTCCGGTGCACATGAAGTAGCTATGCGCATGCATCACTTTTTGTGTCTTCTTTCACTTTCGAGCATAGAATTTTTGAGGCAGGAAAGAGGAAAAAACTAACAATTTAACCAACAAAAATGCCATATTGTGTTCCTCCAGGTTCAATGAATTCATAAAAGGCAAAACTATTTAGTAAAGTAACGTTTCATCGATTTCCCATGTACCGTTTTATAATCTCAGACTCAATAATAAATTAATGATAAATCGCAGCACTAGGCAGTCAATCTGAATGTCAACTTTTAGTAACAGCCCATGCTAGAAATACAGTTATTACGAAAGCGGAAATACGTCTAGGCACAAAGTAAGCTAATGTTTGTAAACACGCATCCTGTCTATACCTTCATCGAGGATTAACTTCTTGTTGAGGAAATATTTAATGCTTTTAAACAAGTTGCATGAATATGATGCATTAGATTCAAATCATTTTATTTGCTGATATGAATAAAAACTAATTTTTTAAATGATATTTTGATTAATAAAGTAATAATTTATGAAATAATTTTTAAAGTGTTGATTTTTCAAATAATAATTTAAAAAATTAATAAAATAATTTTATTAAATAAAATGAAGGTACTGTTTAAGTCTCAACTCTACAAATCTCAGTATAAAGTAATAATAAAAAATTTTTCTTGTCGAAACAATAAAACTGCAAAAAAATAAATAAATAAAAAATAAAAAAACACAGCAGTTAAGTTGGATCACATTTTCAGTTTCAGTGTTAAAAGTTGTCAAAGTCTTAAGATTTTTTTTACACAAAAAAGTTAAAACTTTTAGATAGACATGGCATGTACTGTGGCAACAATTCTTCCTTAGGAGTTTTATTTCCTTTGAGTTGATTTTTATAACTTCTGATGGTCTTTCTCTTTTGGCAGTGGCAACTTAAAGTTCACATTTTAAGTTTTACCATCCATATATAAATTATGCTCTCAAGTCCGTTTTTTGAGTCCTCTGTCAGTTTTTTTCTCTAAATGTTCGGTTTTTTGGGGTTGAACATCAAATGTGGAGGTTATTTCCGAAATGATTATCATGGCACACGAGAACCGGGGTCTATCTAGAATTTCAGAATCCATACCCTATTTTGTGAAAACACAAAAGATTTTTGTGAAAATTTTTAACAAAAAACATAAAACACTGGGCTTAATTTTAAAAAACTCTTTTTTATTATTTGAATTGACATTATTTACGTTAGTAAATGCCCATTTTTGAAGGTAATACATTTATAAACAAGAGTTAAAATTTTGTGAAGATACAGTTTCGAATCAATAATTTTGTGAAGATACAGTTACCACTTAAAATAATTTTGTGAAGGTACCCTTAAACAGTACCAAATTGGTCCTAGATAGATCACTGGAGAAGGCCTGCGCACAGAAAGGTCATACATTGTTACCTCATCTAACGTCAATTGTTAATGGTATTTCTACCAATAATAAGCCCTAAATTATGACCAAGTTAGGTGATGTAACAATGTATGACATTTCAGTGATGTGGCCTTCTCTCTTGGTGATGTTGACATGAACCACCCCCGTTGAAACGATCGAATTTGTATTGGCTATTACTTCAATAAAAGCAGTAAGCAACAGGCTCTTGATATTCCGTATTTTTCCTTTCAGAAGGACAATATATTAGACTTTGATGAAAATACTTTGGGAGATTCCTAGCACATTAAAGATGATCTATGTCGTGTCATTAATGAATGGAAACTCAGTTTGTCCGGTTTTGTCCTCTATCTGTACGGCTTTTTCAGTGGGATCACCTGAGGAAACCATAATTGTTTATATTTCACACAAACAGAAAAGAGGGGGCAAAAGCAGGCCTGGGGAAAATATGAATTCCTAACATATAAAATAATAAAAATAATAATAATAAAATAATACTAAAAATAGTAATTTAATATCAATGAAAAAAATAATGAAAACTTTGTGTGGTAATGTTTAAATTACTTTAAGCATGGGCGTTTTTTTTGTCAGTAGTGTTTGATTTCAAAAACCAAAATTCATTCCAGCCTTTTTTTTGTTTGTAGACAGAACATATTCCTGTCAAACATTTTTTAATTTCACAAGTTTTGTTAATAGTTTTTGTTTCTGAATAAACTTTTTTGTTTTGAAACATGTTTTGAACCAGTTTTTTTTTTATTTAAAACGATTGTTTTAAATCATTTTTTTTTGTTTTAAAACATTTGATTTAAAACATGAGTGATGTTTTTAAACGAACAACCCTGCGGAATTCACATTATCAATTTCATCAATCAAGCCCCAATCATAATTTTTTATAAGTATAAATAGATATATAAAATCCTCATCAGATTTTACATAATCTATTTACCTAAAAGTAATTATCCATAATAAAAATAATCGTTATAAATGGAAAGAAAAGCATATTTTTTGTTAATTTCTCTATTTCATAAAAAAAGGGTGAAGATTGATGGTTATTGAATTACATCATCACTGATTTTATCATGTTCTACTGTTCCCGAATTTATGCTCCTTGCATTAAAAAAAAATGCACACACTCTTATTAATGAACACTTTAAACTTAATAATCTTCTTAAAAGAAAATTACTAATTGTGATCCTGTGTTCTCTAATTCTGTTATTTTCAAATTGCAATTTTAATTCATTGAGTAATCACCACCTTAATTGAGTAATCTCCTATTTACAAACAAGTTATTAAAACAAGGTAAAAAGTTAGGTATAGATTTTCTGCTATTATTATTATTATTATTATTATTATTATTATTATTATTAGTGTCAAACTACATTATAGGCTTTACAAAAATTCTTCATCCATACGATCGATTTGGCGAAAGTTGCAACTCGTATGGTGTTTGGATCAAACAATCCTACTGTGAGTACGTATGGATGTTTATATTTAAATGAAAATAACGAAGGAAAAGCAACATATATAAACAACAGAACAGTTTTCTAAAATTTATCCCCAAAGCGAAAGTAGCTAAAGTATAATAAATAGAAGAAAAGAAAAAGTTTGTTGCTATATCGAGATTAGTGAAAGGCACGGATAAAATCCTGTAAGTACTTCAATCAAAGACTTCAATAAAGTGAAAGTATGAACTAAACTGATTAACTTACCCTGTGACAGAAAGGACACTGCGATTTGCTAAATATCATTACTTTATTGGATGAAATATACTTGCTAACAGCATGCTCGGCTTCTGTTTTGTCCGTAACAGGCGCCATTGTTGCGGCCCCGTTTGCGGATGAACCGGCGAGCGAACTCGAACGACTTCCTCTCGATTTCCTCCTGTTATTTCTAGGAGAAGAAACAGATAAACCCATCAAAACTGACTTTACATCACTGCAACCATTCCATGCGCTAACTATTAGCACGCCATTTTTTATTAAATGACCGAGAGAAAATATTGATTCTACTGACCTATAAAACTTCACAAGCACGTTGGCTGATATACTTCATCATTCGCGCGGAGTCTCGCAATGAACGCGAAGCTTGCGTTATGGATATATAAGCGTCCCCTAAGGGGTCGTCCACAAATTACGTCATCCGTCCAAGGGGGGAGCGGAGTGTCGCGGAATGCAGACGCAGAGTGACGAGTGGGGGTGGGATCTGCCCAAAATGACAGTAATCAGTAATCAATTTAAACTAATTTAAATACATAAATAAATGTAAATTCAAAATTGACTTGAGGAAAATTTTGAGACGCAACAACTCCAATTTCACACGGAAAGTGCAGGGAATTAATTAATTACAAGAGTAGACGCGACAGTTTTACCACAGATATCTTTCATCTGTGGTTTTACTTAGATTGAATTGTTCCCTGTTGCACAATGAATTAAAAACAGTGATATCCACGTTGAAATTTGGAACAAACTTGACTTTTATTTTTAATACGCATTTCAGTTAAAATTTACAAGATTTAAAATGTGAGCAATTTATAAGCCCATGCTAATTAACATACATTATAATGCTAATTGCGCTCATACGGGTATTCTTTCATCCGCAGTCAATCTTGGGAGAAATTGACATGGTTGGAGAGTGAATTTCTAACAACTAAGTAAATAGAGAAATTTTTGAACAAATATACAAGGGCAAGCCAATGCGAATATATGACAAACGGGGTACTTTATTTAAAAGTAGTCTCCATGAGCATTTAGACATTTGTCCCACTGACTAACGAGTCGCGTGATTCCCTTGTGATAAAACTCCTTGTGTTGCTGCATCAAAACGTCTGTAACTGACTCCTTCACGTCATCGTTCGAACTGAACCGTGACTGATGTTCACACGCTCTGCCAGTTCATCGATGCTTATCCTCCGTTCTTGTCTAATCAGCTCATCAACCTGTGCAATTGTGTTGGGGGTGGTTGCATGGTGGCTTTGGCCCAGTCTTCGATTGTCCGGTCTTGGATCGTCTATGCAACTTTCACATCCTTCTTTGAACCGTTTGCTCCAACACTTCACAGTGGCCAATGAAATGCAATGTTCGTCGTACACGGCAGCCATACGGCAACTAATTTCGTGTTGGGAAACACCATCAGCTGTCAAACACCTGACCACACCACGCTGTTCATATTTTAGAGCATCCATTATGTCACGCAACCGTGTTCAACCCGGTGTATGAGAGCATTAAACAACTTTTATCCTCACACCTACGTGTCACTTTCGTAAATGAGAGATGCCTGTATGCTATGCACATGTGTCGCAGATAATGGACCGAACCATTTTTGCACGGGATAGGTTGGCTCACCTTCATTTGAGTCACCCTCGAATAAGAGAACGTTATAAACACATACTTAATAAACAAACTGATTAACTAATGCCTTTAAATAACAAATTGTTAATCAATACATATGTAAATATGGATGGATTTAATGATATATATGTACCCCTCATATTTATATAACTACCGGTATACCCACTTTGAGATAAATACACGGTGTGTCAAAAGTCGTTGAACACCTTCCTATCTTGGATACCAATGTAGTTACGCAATTCCAATACAGGGAATGCAGAGCCGTAGCCAGGACTTTATCTTGGGGGGGTCGATTTTCAAAAATTCCGGACCCTTTTTCAAATATTCCACTGAGTCGGACCTTTTTCCATATTTGGGAGGTGGACCTTTTTCCATAATGGGTTGGTCGTCGATCTCCCTCGACCCCCCTCCCCCCTGTCTACGAGCTGGAATGAATAGGAACTTGAGGGTGCTCTATCTGATGGAGCACCTTTCATCACCTCAAATGTGCAAATTAGGACACATCCAAATTCTATCTCGAAAGCCATAAGAGATACACAAAAAATTCCAATTGCACATTTGTTCAACAGCAAATTCCAAACAAAACAAAAAAAGAAAGTTCACCAAAATCCGATGAGCGGATCACCCACAATCCTCACTAACAAGCTCTGCAACATGACAATTGGCTCTTCTACTGTTTATTGCTTACAAACAGTCATCTGATGCAAAGTAAGTCTTTCCATCCATCCAGATAGTGTTCAATGTGATGTCCACTTGCACCATAGCATAATTCCGCATGACATTTCAACGATGCCTGGTTAAATAAAAATAGAAACTCTTAAACCACAACGAAAGCAAATGGTTGTTGCATGATAATTTTGCCTTGCCTCACCAAAGCATAGGATCATGTTGATCATTTCCTGGTTAGTGTACATGTTGATCATTTCCATTTTGCTTTGGTCTGATTTTTTCTTATCTTCAACATGCCTTTTTATACCAATTGCACAGGAAACTGGTGACTTTATGGTAAACTGTGGAACTTTCCAGAACAGGATGAGGATGGTACATGAAATAATTTGCAGAGCTTGCAATGAGGATTGTGGGTGATCCGCTCATCGGATTATGGTGAACTTTTCTTTGTTTTGTTTGGAATTTGCTGTTGAACAAATGTGCCATTGGAATTTTTTTTGTATCTCTTACGGTTTTCGAGATATATGTGTTCTAATTTGCATATTTGAAATTGTCATGTTTGTATCCTTGTTCTATTGTTTTCCCCACAATGCCTCTGTTTGATTTCCCATAGTGCATTGGGCTCTTCCCTCTCGAGTCTTCTAACTATAGCTTCGCAACAGCCCGGCATGCTGTGTTAACGACAACAGCAAGTTTATCGACTACACACACCTTAAACAAATCATTCTCTCAGAGCGCTCTAGCCCTCGACTCTAGAGACATCAGAAAATAGAATAACTATGCCTTCGCCAATATGCTTACTCTAAAATAAAATGGTAAGCAATTCTCAATTTACAATTCAACTAAGAAAAACGATTTAATTTAATTTTTAAACAACGAAATTACTACTTGTGTTCAAATAATTCCTCAATACCATAAACTAAACTCATAATGTAAAAGAAAAACTTTAGCATCGTCCCTTCTATCGAAACTACAGGAAAAACTTTAGCATCGAAACTTCAGTATCGCCATCTATCCACCTTTTTACTTTCGATTTCATGGGTGTGGCCATATTTAAGTTTCAAATGCGTCTGCCATTACAACATGCCCCTGAGCATTGCCATCGTATATGTTTGCATCAAAGAGTTCGAAATACGTAATGCGCAATAAAATCCAGTTGTGGACAAGAGGTTTTCATCTTATTGATTAATAATAAATTTATTAAATACTAGCTGATATATCCGGCGTTGCTCAGGCTCTTTTTTGATGAAAGTTTGCAATATCTGAATGGGAATATACAGTAAAAATTAACACATTAAAACAGTAAAAATTCATATAGAAAAACCGTAAAAAAAATCTAGTAAATGGAATGTTGTGTATAGTTGAGCGAGTTTACCCATACTGCAGGAGAAACAATGTGTGGAATAATGTGTATGGCTACGAAATTGGGAGGAAATAGAAGGAAAATGAAACAATAGTTTGATCTGACGTTTTTTCAGCCCTGGCTATGGCTGTAGTTCTTCTATTTTGGTGACCTGACCTTTAAAAATTCATTTGTTTATCTAAAAATTCATCAATACAAAATTCTCTTCTTGAATGGCGATGGATGTACATGATCGTTTGTGTCTGTGTACTCTGCAATTCCAACAATTGATAAACTGTTAGGAAATAAAGAAATTAAACTGGAGCAAACTCCAAGCATGAGGTAAATGATATTAATTAGAAAAATGGATGGAAAATTTCTGCGACTTGGAACCAGGAACCGCGACTGTCATGGTCGACACCTCTACTAATTGGGCTATCGCAGACACGTGAACAGCCATGCTGTCACTAAGTGTCTTAAAGGCAACCAAGTAACCTTTACTGGTGTTTGCTCCAGTTTAATTTCTTTATTTCTTATTGTCTGTTCATCAAACTTTCTGATGGTTTGGATAGGAGAAGTTCACGAAATTTCATGTAGACAGTGACCTTCTTCTTGCTTTGAAGATTAAATTTGCAAATTTCATCAAGATTGGAATTAAACTAAAGATTTATATAAGAAAGAAACACACATGGACCTATCTGTTCGCTATGCATTTCAAAATGGCTAGATCAATCTTGATGAAATTCTTCATGGTAATTCCGATGGACCCTGGGAAGGTTTTAGGTAAGTCATGGTGGAGATATCGCGCTTCATGGATAGCACACTCTGCAATTCGTTACCCCTCCTTCCTAAAAGAGGTTAATATGGTTAATTATGTAGTGCAACACCAGTGAATGTGTTGTGTTTGTAGTGCAACACCAGTTAATGTGTTAACAAATTTTCAGTCCCCCCTTAGGGGTTGGTTTCTCCTATTCTTATTTTTTTTAAACCACCCCTGTATTACAGTGTGACATATTGTAATATGTCACTACATGTTTGTATAATTTATCCAAACATGTCTTGTTTTCCTAATTATTAAGTGGCGGCATGGAGGATTATCTCCTTACAACCAAAAATATGTTGTTCATTTTGCAATGGATATTATTATCAGGGTTATTTATTCTGTAGGATTTAATGTAGTGGAATTCTACTTTAGTCAGTCGGTATTTTAGGCCTCGCTACTGGCTCTTGTCTTTGTTCTTTTTGGCGGGAAAATTTTATTGATAGGAAGGGAAAGGAGGGGGGTAGGCGATTAGACATCGGATTAGGGAAACGGGTGTGGGAGCGAGTGCACGAAATACCGATTGGCTAAGTTTTTTTTTATTTTTTTTATTCTTTCTGCGGGACGGTTGCAAAACGTTTTTGGGGAAAAAAGAGGAATAGATAAAAAAAGAATCGAGACACAGCTCTGGTGACAAGAAGTTGTGGGGACTGATCGAGCGTTTGGAGGCCATGTGACTGCGGGACACGAAGCAGGGTAGCAGAGTTCGGCTCCGCGTCGGGCAGCCGAGACTCGGCTCGCCTAGGCGTGGAGGCCGGACAGGTGTGGCGTCAAACGGAAGGCGTGCGACGGCTATGTGCGGAGAACACAGCGACTACGAGGCAGCAGAGTCCGTGAGGCACCTAGCGACGGCGGAGATGGCATCTGCGGCTCCCATGGCTGTAAGTGGGAACCACCGGCTGTCCACCAGGTAGAAGTGAATCGGAGGGAGGCCGCGCTGGCGGGGTGATTCGTGGGCACGCCGTGGCGGTATAGCGGCGTAGCGAATTGGTAGCCAGGCGAGCCAAGCAACGTGGAGCGGACAACGGCGGCGGCGGTGGAGAAACATGGATCCCTTGTGAGGTAGCAGTGCATCGACAGCCCAACGAAGTGTTTAACGGAACTCTGGTATGGATTCAGTCAATTGACAGTGTAATTCCGTACTATAGTGTATTTATAGGACGAAATAACTTTCATTGACAACTGAGTGCAGTAGTGTTATGCATAACGGGGGTCAAATCATTGGGGTAGGGATTTCGATTTACGTTTTTTCTTTGTGTATTATTTAAATCTTTGAGATGGAACGGATAATGTAATTTTGTTATATTAGTTTATGATTTATGCAGTAAATTCCAAATTCCTTTATTTTACTTATTATCGTATGTATGTATTATGTTTTCAGTTATTTACTTTATATTATCTAAATAAAAGTGTTCCTTAGAGTTTTTACGTAATCTTCCATGTCTCCAGTTAATTAATTCTTCGTAACAGACTTTAGTTGGGTAGTTAGCTTATAAATTGGTAGACTAAGGCTTTGATTTTGATTTATTTTTGCGGCCACAAGGTAGGTTAATTGTATTACGTTATAATTTCATAATAAGTCACTATACGATCAGTTAGGGTAGAGCGTTAGTTTTTTTTCTTTTTTGGGAATAAGTAATGACATGCGGGTGTGGTTTGAGACACGGCAGTGCTTTTGGCACTTGGGTCGGAACATGACACCACCCAATTTAGGGCTAATTAGGGGCCAAGGAAAACTCATTCCCAGCATCGTCACAACAGGAAACAAAACAAAAAAAATTATTCAAATCGGTCAAGCCGTTTTTGAAATTATTTTAGTGAACAGCAATTGATTTTTATATATATAGAAGATTACCTTCATAGACGAATTCAGAGAATTAAGGAACTTTGTCTACAGCCTCATCAACATCTTTCGCCAACATGTAATTGTTTCAATTGAATTGTATTCAGTCAAAGAGCGTGGAATCATGTCCTGAAAGTGGTTGTTCATATTGACAGTACCAGTTTAGCAGCAAGGATTGCTCTCTCTCACAATCAGCTGAGATCTTTATAATTTTTTAATATTCAGGGTGAATTTTAAGTACACCACAAACTGCAGGGAATGGTTCCTGACTGTAAATGGAGCTAAAAAGTCATATCAACATGTGTCCAGAAATGCATTGTTGCCACGGTAGAAGGCACGATGGAGCGCATTATTCGCCAACACCTCAACAACATCTTCCCCAGATGTTGGATAGGATGCGGAGGCCCTGTAGAATGCCTTGCAAAACTACCGGATTTTTTTTACTGTCTCCCCCCCCCCCCCCCCCCTGGATTTTTACTTCTGGGGGCATCCAAATTCCACACACACACACCATCCATTTCAGAACATATGCCGCCTTTTTTACTCCATTTCCAGTCAGGAACCCCTCCCTATAGTTTGTCGGTGTACTTAAAATTCACTCTGTATTTAGATAAACATTATCTATAACTTCAATAAAAGAAGTTACTACAAAAAGGGAAATTTCTTACATCTTTCCAAAGGTTTTAATAAAAAAAGAAATAATAATGATTTTTATTTATTAATATATAATTTATTTATTTATTTATTTATTTATTTATTTATTACATTTTATAATTATCCCCCTTGAATCATTAAGGCAAGCATCGTAGCTGACGAAAAACACCCTGACAGTGAAAAGTCACCTGATCTTCTTAGTGGAAGCAACAATGTAACCTTCATTGTTTCTAACAAACAAAAAAAATGCTGATTGCAAAAATCCAAGATGGAAATGAAGATTACATTGTTGCTTGGAGTAAGATGATCAGGTGACTTTTCACTGCCGGTGCTTGTCTTTTTCGTCGTCATGTATTAATTTCATCAATCATTGTTGACACAACATATAAACACGACCAGCCGATTGTTGAAGCAAACACCACGGGCTGATTGTTCACACATGCAAGCAAACAAACATAAATCAAGTCTATTTCATATTTTCAATCCCCCTTTCCCCCCTTAGGGGTTGGTTTCCTTTATTCTTATTGTTTTTAAACCACCCCTGTATTACAGGAAAAAAAACAAAAAAAAAAATTATTCAAATCGGTCAAGCCGTTTTTGAGTTTTAGCGAGACTAACGAACAGCAATTCAATTTTATATACATAGATAGGAGTAACGTGTTTTGAAGCTTTCACTTCATCAACAGATAACAAAGCGTCTGCTTCGAGACGCGTATTGGCTAATTTTCAGTAACCGCACAATCGCACGATGACTGAATGAAGTTTTATTAATTTAACCCCTTGTGCTCTGATTTGAACTTGAGTTCGCAGGGTCAGAAGTTTCTATTTAATTAAATAGAGGAAAAATTCTTCCATAGACAGTGTAATAAACAACATGAAAAAAAAAACACTATTTATTAAGATATTTGTATGAAATTTTCACAGGATATTAATTTGACATTATAATTTACATTTTTAGTAGTCAGAATAAGTATGATAACTTTTACATAATCGTCATATGTTTTCTGTTTATATGTTTGGCTATCGAAACATTGTTTGGCGTATTTATTAGTTTCGGAAGAAATCACTTCCCAAAATGTATCTGGTAAATTTACAGAAAACGCATCTAAAGGCCGGGGATTTGATCCTAATCCGTTTCTGAATCATTACTTTCACATAAATATCTTTCAATCTCAGACGAAGACACATGCTTCCAACGGCACGTGGCGAAGTTCGAAAAGAGAATGACAAGCATTAAATTCTTTCCGATTTTTGTGCCACCTATTGAAGATTTTTAAAACTATAAAGTGTATATAAAAGGGAAAGTGATACAGAATGGTAAACAATCACCATCTCTTGTTAAAATAAAAAAAGAAAATGACAGTGGAAATTGAAACTTCAGAACGAGTGGAAACTGAAACTTCAGAACGAGTCAGACACGTGGTCTAGCGATAAGGCACTTGAACCAGACAACGAGTCAGACTCGTGATTTGTGGCGAAGGGGTTAACCATTACTTCTTAGCCCTTTACTGGGACTAAATAGAAAAGGGGGTATATATCTGCTTGTTAGAGTAGGGGTCTGGGTGATGCAGCCTACTAAAAAATAAACTCACTTACCTAAGTCACATTTAATCATCAAAGATAGTGAAAATTAACAAGCGTATTTAATAACGCTGTGGGTACGGTCACGGCGCCGTGACTTGTTTGCGTTCACGATGGTCGAAAAACGGAAGTGACACGATGAAAGATAAACCAGGCGGTTCGCGCAACGGATGATTAATGATCGGCGAAACAGCACTTTGGCAAGCAAGAATCATTCAAAGGAGTCGTTTGTGTATATGTGTAAGGTTTGAGGATAATTAGCCAGAATTAGAATATTTAGATTAATTATGTAAATGAGTTATTTTATATTCGCGTTCGTAATTGTTCCATTAGATTTAGAATTTAGATACATTAAATAAAGTTTAGAAGGATTTAATGTAAAGATTTAATGTAAAGAATTAGATAAAGTTTATTATTTTGTGACATATGAATAATTAGAATATACGATTATATACAAATTAAATTAGAAATAAACTAAAAGGGGTAGAAATTAAGGGGAAATCAATAATAATTAAAGAAAGGTACTGAACAATTGAGCTGAAAAGGTGAATGAACACAGTGAGAGAGATAAACAATAATGGGTTGAACTTGATGAGAGATTTAACAAGTAAAATAGTTATTTTCATTTATTTAAAATATTATTTTTTTTCAAGCGTTCAGATTTATATACATTGGCAATTGACTGTGAACTTTAGAGAAAGGTTAAGAACCATCAGGAAATAGAAAAATTTTTTTTTGTGGGGGGGGGGGGGAGAGAATCGCGATAGGAAGGGAAGGGAAAAGAGAACAAAGGGGGGTAGGAGAAATTCGGAGAAATAAAAGTTCAAGGTTGGAGATCCTTTGCGTAGAAAAAAGAAAATTCTAAGAAGAAAAAACGGAAAGAAAGAAAAGAGAGTCAGAGGGAGACAGAGCATGAGACAGACAAAAAGCAGAGAGTGAAGAGACACAGACAGAGAAAAAAGAGACGCAGAGTAATGTAAAAGAGAGCGTTGAACGAGGTTTTGTTGAGTAAGGGCAAAGGAAAAGTGCTCTTCTGCGAGCGGGAATCACGACGACGGCAGCGGGATCCTTTCAGTCGGAACGAGCCGGTGGCAATGCAGTAACCAGCACCAGTGTCGTAAACGAGGTGCCTGTACAGCCATCATCCCAGGACCAGACCGAGAGCGGCGACCAATACGAGGAACTAGCGAACGGATCGTCGGCAGAGAGCAGGGCCAACATCGGTAAACTGAATCCATGCGTAGCGTAAGCACTGTTACTTTGTGGGACAGGACGGGGCGAGAAGGCATTTCTTGCGGGGCCTAAGCAAGGCGATTCTTGAGTCCTGAGCCGGTAATAGTGGCTAATACGTGGGACGGTTTCAGCGAACCCGGTGAAGCGGCTGCTAAGGAGCAACGAAGCGACGACAGGTGAACGATCAGCGTAGCACCCACGGCGGAGCCTTCGCGGGAACGACCACGACGGGAGGTCAGCGGAATAACAACTGAGGAGGCAGCTGCAACGGAACGCACGTAAGCCGGGAGTAATATATTGCGAAGACAAAGTACTGTGTAGCTTAATTGGGCCCAATGCATGTGCAATAACCTTTGAGAGAGAACAGTATTGAACTTCTATTACCCAAACGTAATTATTGAAATAAGCATAGAGTATAATCTGCTACGCAAGGAACTTTAATTCTAAAGAACTCTAGGATTAGTGTAAATTGTATAGGGGGTAGGAAGGGAAAGCTTTTAATTGAAACAGTGAATTGCCAAGTATTATTTAATTTTTGTAAGTGCGATTTGAAATTAATTTGATTTTTTTTTTGTTTTTTTTTGCTTTAGTTAACTCTTAGATATCATTGAGCTTAAGTTTATTTTACTCAACTTATGTTTTTGCAGTAATTAACGAATGTTTTTTTTTTTTTGTTTTTGTTTTATTTGATCTGGCAATGAATAGCTTATGCCTTTAAAGTAAAGTTTAGTCACTCATTGTGGTCAAACAAATTTTCAGCTTTAAGGGAAGGAGGTATTGTTCGAAGAAAAAGGGGAAAGGGAGGATAGAATTCTACTAGCATTTACTATACGATCACGGGGAGGAGACGTATATTTTTTGACAATTACTGGGTTAGTTGTTGTTGGGTATAGCTTATAATTATTTAGGCCACCATGAAACTATCACATTATAGATAGGTAATTAGACGTAAACTAAATAAGTCGAGATAGAATCTAGGGGCAAGGTAGTAGTTTTGTCCTAAATTAATTCTAACTGACGACCTTCCACGAAAGAGCCTTCATATCGGCGACTCGTGCGAAAGGAGCTGTCACAATTTTTCTGCGTGGGTTTATAAATCGCTAAAAAGTGAGCCAGGTTTTAATGTTTGACAGAGGGAGAAAGTAAGAGTCAGTTTACACAACGTTGTTTTGCTCAGGAGAATCATATTCAAGGACCGAAAATGTATTGCTAGTGTTAGGATAAGTAAATAGGAGAACTGGATGAACAGATGGAAAGCAAGAAAGACGAAAGTAAGGATTGGACTTTGAAATCTAAAGGGAGCAAGAGACAAGATGTGATCACGTGAAAGCAGAAAGTTTTGTTAGTATAGAATCAGTAGAGAGGTGGTCACAAGTTTGAGTGACAGATGAATTCACATTTTTTGTGATGGTTAATCCACGTGTGATTGGCTATTGAAAATCGAAAGTGTTGTTAGCAAGCCTAAGAGAAAGATATAGTCAGTAGTTGAAATGTAACGATTCCTGAAGCCAGGTGTGTGGAGCATCGACTCCCGTTTAGAATTAATTTGGCCTCTGTTTGGAAATATAACTATTTCCAGATGGGAAATTCTAAATTGTATTATTAGAATAGCTTCAAGTTCAGTTTAGTTGAAGTCAAGTTCAGTAGTCATGTTAGCTCGAGTTTGAGGAAAAGTAAGAGTTCCCAGTAAGAAAAATCAGCTCCATAAATTTAAGAGAATATGTGACATAGTCAGTTATGTGTTTATGATTTGCTGATCCTGTGCCA
>JAHWFO010040189.1:599191-620769 GCA_023313115.1 Rhysida immarginata
CCCTTTGTTTTCATATAAAGAGAGTGCTTAATCTCATCCTGTGAAATCACATTTATACCTGATACATTCGTGATCTTTGTTAAGCTTAAGAACATTATGGGTACATATTCCCACCTTCGACACAGAGGATCTCCATGGGTACAAAAGCCCCAGTGCGATATCGAAGTTCGCCATGCGGCCGTTAGGCCTAACGCCCATCGAAGCTATTTTGAAGTGATTCGAAGATAATAATTGTGAAAGAACTCTATAATTTTATTAGACTTATAGTACCTGACGTGTAGAATAATATTATTTAAGTGTTAGAATTTATTTATGCAAATTTATTGTATTTTGAAGCCCTTTTCTGTATGAGGCTGTAATTTGTCTGTGACGTACATGCTGGGAAGTCTGAACTTCGCTGATTGCTGCCATTGTGTTTTCACATTGAATTCCGGAAGCGTTGTGGGTATTTCTAGCCTTACCACCAGGGGGCGATCCCGGGATTTACTGCGGGATTTGCCGCAGATATAAAAAGGGGAAGCGCGAGCTTTGAAGGGCATTCCAGAATCAGGTTTCTTCGAGTGAACATGCCTCTTCTTCTTCTCCCTGATCAGTTGAGTTCAGCCAAGCCCAATATGTAAGGTAGCTATCTAGCTATTAATTTTGCATTATCTTGCTTAGTTGTTTTTATCTCTTAGATACCTGTGTTTTCTTGTGACTATTATATTGGAGATTTGTTGTCTTTTAATATGTCATTATGCTATGGGAAAACTTTAGTATTTTTAAAGGGACGTTTCAATTTAAAGAAAGTTTTGTATCTTAATTAAGTATGGAGCACATGTTTTGCAACCTATCTCTATTGTAATTAAGCCTAAGGGGTGTTTGATATTGCAAATCCTCTGATTTTAAGATTTAAGTCTTATTTAAATGTATATTGTATATTTTAAAATGGTATATATCATCGTTTCTTGCGATTATTAAATCTTGTCTATCCAATCCTAAAGCCTTGACAAAGTCTGTTTCATTATTCCGAAAGTTTCACAACCCATTCACCACAACTGGCGCCCGAACAGGGACTGTGAAATTCGAGAAATAATGGAGGATAGTAATAATAATGCGGAAGTAAACACAGCTGAGGGCAATGTCTCTGCTGTATCGGGGTTCACTCACTTGATTCCTACGTTTTCTGGCGATGACAACTCTATTGATTTGGAGGGTTTCTTTTGTGCCATTGATAATGTAGCTGTATTGGCTGGCTGGAATGAAGAAATTAAGACTAATGTCTTGAAAGCCAAGTTCAAAGGGACAGCGGCATGCAAGTTTAATGAATTACAGCTGTATAAGGTAGATGATTGTAATAAACTAAAAGAAAGATTGGTCAGGGTTATGGGAAAAACGGTGGATAGGAAAGATGTCATGAGGGATTTTTTGTTGGCTCAACAAAGAAAGAGGGAAAATGTGGAGGAATGTGCTGCCCGATTGGAGCACCTGTGGGATAAGTTAATTGAATATGAACCAAATATGAAGTCTCAAAGGGGAACTTTATTACTTAAGAGATTTTCTGAGAACCTGCTTCCTGTACAAATGAGAACTATCTTGCACAGGGAGCCTGATACGTTTGAAAAGGCAGTTGAAGAGGCCATTAAGTCAGAGGCCCTGGAAGTTAAATCCAATACCGGGAACTGTAATGTCGGGGAGGCCAAAGAGGCATGAGACCGAATAGAGGCTCTTGGAAATTTAGTATTACATCAGGGTAGAATGCTAGAATTAAGGGAGAAGGATAGGGATAATAATCAAAAGGTTATGCAGGAGTTAGTTGAGAAATTGGGATCTCTCAAGGAAAAACTAGAAGAAAGGATAAGGAGATCTGCTTACAGACCTAGAAACGGGAACTGTTTTGCCTGTGGAGAGCAGGGGCATTATGCAAAATTTTGTAGAGGTAAGCCTTTAAACTAAAGAAAGCCGATCCTGCAGACCAGTATGATTCGGCTGAATTAGACAAAGTAGTAAATCTGGTGGTACTAAAAAACCCTAATGATGGATTGTATAAAGTTAAACTTAAAATTGAAGACCTTTACATAGTGGCTCTGATCGATACAGGTTCTCAGGTCTCTATAATTGATGAAGGGGCTGCAGAGAGATTAGGAGATAAGCTATCGTGGGAGAATGTAGCCATTTTGATTAAAGGGATTGGAGGGCAAATTCAAAATATAAATCATGTGATATGGGCTAATATTCATTAGGAAGAAGGGATCTCTAGATACCACAAATTTGTTTGTATGGATTTAAAGGGGGGAGAATACCAAGCCATCCTGGATACTGATCTCATTGAAAGTGTAATAATAGAATGTAACAGTGTACAGAGCCATTCCCAACAGGAGAGCATTTTGGATGAAGACCAAAATTGCATACTTAATAATCTTATTGATGCTTATGCTGATTGCTTTGGAGAGGAGGTGGAAATACTGAACGGGGTAAAGGATGCAGTAGTTAATTTTGAGATTGATAAGACAAATCCTATCTTTGTCAGGCAATACCCCATACCTCATAAATACCTGGCTTCATTTAGAAAACGTATTGATCAGTACCGGGAGGCAGGCATTATCGAACCCAGTAAATCCAGATGGATCTCTCCTGTGTTTATAGTACAAAAGGATAACGGTGATATACGTATGACACTTGACTTAAGAAAGGTCAATAGCATCACACAGGGACTGGATTTTCCCATGCCCAGACCTCATGAGATTTTTCAAAGCCTTAATGGAAAAATGTACTTCTCGGTGTTGGATCTGAATTCTGGATACTTCCAGATTCCCCTTGCTGAGCATCTGCGTGAATGTTACACCTTCCAGATGCCCTGGGGAAAGTTTCAATTAACCAGGCTTCCCCAGGGTGGAAAAAAATCAGCCTCTGCATTTCAGAGCTTCATGTCTGATATTCTCGGAGAGTATTTGGGGAGGGGGCTATATGTGTTCCAGGACAACATTCTTATCTACTCAGAATCCTTTGAAGAGCATATGATTTTACTGGAATGGGTACCTTCAAAGAAAAGAACTTGATAATGAAAAGATCGAAATGTTCATTTTGTGTACCTAATGTTAAATATCTTGGACACCTCATCTCAGGAGAAGGTATAAAACCTGACCCAGGAAATGTTGAGCATATAGAAAGGATTCCTCCTCACTCGAGCGTTAAGGAAGTGCGATCCCTGTTGGGAGCCGTAAACTTCTACCGTCCTTTTGTTAATAACCTGTCGAGCACCTTACTGCCCATCACCGATTTGACCAAGAAAGGAGTCAGATTTAAATGGTCTGAAGAATGTCAGGAGGCCTTTGGGAAGGTAAGGAGGGTCCTTAGCAGTCAGCCGGTACTCATCCCACCTGATTATGGGAAAGAGTTCATCCTATTTACAGATGCTTCAATTGGAGCGACTGGAGCCGCACTTCATCAAATCAAAGATGGTTGCCTCAGGCCTATTGCCTTCTACAGCTATAAGCTAAATAAGGCCCAGTTAAACTATAGTACAATAGAGAAGGAGGCTCTGGCCATCCTTATGGGACTCAGACAATTCCGTCATATTATTCTGGGCTTTCCAGTGATCGTTCAGAGTGACCATAAGTTCCTGGCGTTTATCAAAAATCTAAAGCATTCCAATCAGAGATTACTTTGATGGTCATTAGAACTGGAAGAATACAATCTGGAAGTAGAACATGTGAAAGGGGAGGACAACGGAATAGCCGACCTGTTATCTAGGTTGCCAGCCAAAGAGGTCTAGGCAGTTATTCAAATGAACAATAGAAAGCTGATAGCCAAAATTGTGGACTCTCAACATGATGACCCATATATGTCTCCACTGATAAATAAAAAAAAAGGAGGAAAGGATTTATAATTCGGGACAAAACGCTAATGAAGAAGGGCTCTCACGATCGGAACAAGTTATGTGTTGGTAGATCAATGCATCAGGAACTAATTGAAAGGGCCCATTCGGGCATCTTAGCGGGACATCAAGGGGTTGGTAGCACTCTCAAGTCGCTCAGAACATGGTATTTTTGGCCCAAGATGGAAAGGGAAGTAAAAATTTTTATTAGAAATTGCCGGATATGCCAACAATGTAAGCTGGTCAAAGGAAAGGCTCCATTCCAGGAGGGGTTATCTGCCTCCTTTCCTTTTCAAAAGGTATTGGTGGATCTCATAGGTCCTTTACCTCACAGCCTTAATGGCAATAAATACATTTTGGTTTGCGTGGATGTATTCTCTAGATTTCCGGGGCATGTGCACTCCCTGACCAGTCAGCTCTTACTGTAGCCAAGGCTACATTGGAGCAGATTATCTGCAGATATGGGATACCACAGGAGTTAATTTCGGATAGAGGGGCCAACTTCACTTCTGAGTTATTGAGAGTTTTATGTGAAGACCTACTTATTGGCCTACACCACAGACCGAACTCCAATGGTCTGGTAGAACATCTTAACCAATCTATCACCAAAATATTGAGAACCTTGTGCGACGATGATTCAAGGAACTGGGATGAGAGACTAGGGGAGGCCTTATTCTTTGTACACACGAACCCCAACAGTAAAACGGGGGAAGTGCCTGCCTATCTCCTTTATGGCTTTGACCCAAGAACTCCACTTTCCTGGGAGGAAGGGCTTGAGGAGAACGTTTCTATTCAGAATTACTGCTCTGAATTGGTGGCCAGACTTGTAAAAACTAGGGAAAGAGCAGAAAAACTGAGTCAAGAGAATAAAACCAGGGGAGTAGCTCATAGGAATAAGTATAGAGGAAGGTTGCAATCATATGCTCTGGGAGAAAGGGTTTGGATGCTAAGTAAAGGGGGGAGGAAAAACAAACTGGGACACAGATACTTGGGCGCTTTTCATGTAAGAAAGATTATGTCTAATGTTAGTTACGAAATTGAGGGTATCTGGAAGAGAGACAGGCAAGTTGTGCATGTTGATAGGCTAAAACCATGCTTTGGGACCTACATCAAGAATCAACCATGTAGGATAGTAAAAGGGGGCAGGACAGCTGATCCGGAGGAGTCTGACACTGATAAGGAAGACATACCATTGCTGACTCGAAGAGGACAGATCCTGGGACAGGTAAGACAAGCACCTGACCACAATAGGCCTGCGCAACCCCAACCTGACCCTAAAAGAGAGGAGCAAGAGGAACAAACCCATCTACCTATGGAACAGATGCCTGATCCAGAGTCTGAGAAACCATAAAGCAGCATTGATAGAAGCTCAGAACCCCACCAAATTCAAGATGTTGAGGAGCACCAAGGTGCCCACAACCATGAGGCAGACCAGGAACCAACAGATGGAGAAAACCACTACTCTTTAAGAAGAGGACCCAGAGTGGATTACAGACGATTACACACCGAAGGACACTGAAAGGGAAGTTTTTCTCTCTGAGGGAAAGTTGTGTGACATAGTCAGTTTGTTAAAATTTTTTTTTTGAATGCCTTGTAAGGTTACAAGGTCCTTTTCCCTTTGTTTTCATATAAAGAGAGTGCTTAATCTCATCCTGTGAAATTACATTTATACCTGATACATTGGTGATCTATGTTAAGCTTAAGAACATTATGGGTACATATTCCCAACTTCGACACAGAGGATCTCCATGGGTACAAAAACCCCAGTGCGATATCGAAGTTCGCCATGCGGCCGTTAGGCCTAACGCCCGTTGAAGCTATTTCAAAGTGATTCGAAGATAAAAACTGTGAAAGAACTCTATAATTTTATTAGACTTATAGTACCTGACGTGTAGAATAATATTATTTAAGTGTTAGAATTTATTTTTTCAAATTTATTGTATTTTGAAGCCCATTTCTGTGCCAGGCTGTGATTTGTCTGTGACGTGCATGCTGGGAAGTCTGAACTTCGCTGATTGCTGCCATTGTGTTTTCACATTGAATTCCAGAAGCGTCGTGGGTACTTCTAGCCTTACCACCAGGGGGCGATCCCGGGATTTACTGCGGGATTTGCCGCAGATATAAAAAGGGGATGCGCGATCTTTGAAGGGTATTCCAGAATCAGGTTTCTTCGAGTGAACATGCTTCTTCTTCTTCTCCATGATCAGTTGAGTTCAGCCAATCCCAGTATGTAAGGTAGGTACCTAACTATTAATTTTGCATTATCTTGCTTAGTTGTTTTTATTTCTTGGATACCTGTGTTTTCTTGTGACTATTATATTGGAGATTTGTTTTCTTTTAATATGTCATTATGCTATGGGAAAACTTTTCAACTATGGGACGTTTCAATTTATAGAAAGTTTTGTATCTTAATTAAGTATGGAGCACATGTTTTGCAACCTAACTCTATTGTAATTAATCCTAAGGGGTGTTTGATATTTCAATTCCTCTGATTTTGAGATTTAAGTCTTATTTTAATGTATATTGTATATTTTAAAATGGTATATATCATCGTTTCTTGCGATTATTATATCTTGTCTATCCAATCCTAAAACCGTTTGACTAAGTCTGTTTCATTATTCTAAAAGTTTCACAACCCATTCACCACATAACATGGTGGTTACATGAAGGATGATATTGAGTCTGTGTGCGAGAGTATAACGGTCGCATGACAACATGGGATAAGATTAGGGGCACCGTCTGGTGGCAACAGGATACATTACACACCTCCCCCTTGATTGAGAGTACATAGTCCTTTAGGTAGGATGGCGGTTGGCTTAGACGTTGTGGTCGAGTCTGAAGTGCCACTGTCGGGAGAGTTGTTGCAGTTGCTGAGTCATTTTGAAACATTTGTAATTGTTCATCGCCTTGTTGCAGTGTTGACAAAGAAGGCGTATCGTTATTTTGAGTCAAAGGTGGAGTAAGTTCATTTTTACCAGGTGAGGCTATGCAGTTTCGAGTGCGCATCTGATCCACGTGTCTTCGAGCGAAACTAGTGGGTGTCGCAATTTCGTATGTAACTGGACCCAGTCTGCGATGTACAATAGTAGGAATCCATGCTGATTCATTTCCACTTTGACGTGCGTAAACAGTAGCACCAGATGAAAATTGGCGGGCGGTAGTAGTAAATTGTTTAGTATCACATTCCATGCTATCTGGGTACATCAAGTCTAAGCATAAACGTAGATGGCGTTTGAACAAAAGTTTAGCTGGGCTTAATCCTGTAGACGAATGAGGGGTAATATGTTGTGACATCAAATAGCTTGATAAACGTTTTTTCCAGTCACCAGTGATGATACGTTTTAAGCTTTCTTTCAAAGATTGAACAGCTCATTCTGCTTGACCATTTCCGGTTGGATGATATGGCGATATTCTTAGATGCCTAATTCCATTCTTTGTGTGAATGTGGCAAACTGAGATGAGGTGAATTGCGGTCTGAAATGATTGTATCAGGAATTCCATGAGTTGCGAAAATTTCGTGTAGCGTTGCAATTGTAGCTTGTGCTGAAGTATTTTGCATTTGACGAACTTCAATCCACTTGGAGTATGAATCGACCAAAACAAAAAACATTTGTCCCTGAAAGGGGCCTGCAAAATCAATGTGTAGACGACTCCAAGGAATTGTCGTACGTTCCCATGGGTGAACTGTAGCTTGTGGAGGGTTATGTCGGGTAAGCTGACAGTTGGAGCAATTGTTGACAATGGTTTCTATGTCTTTATTCATTGATGGCCACCATACATATGATCGGGCAAGGGCCTTCATTTTTACAATGCCTGGATGAGCTAAGTGTAACTCGTTTAAGATGTTAGTACGAAGAGTTGGGGGAATAATTACTCTACATCCCCATAATAAGCAATTTTTATGGACTGAGAGCTCAGTAAAATGAATAGCATAGGGTTTTAGTTCATTTGAATTATTCGGTATAGGCAAACCAGTTAAAACATGATGTTTAATTTGATTTAGTATAGGGTCATTTGCAGTGTGTTTTGCTATATCCGTAGCAGTGATTGGAGATTCCTTGAATTCTTCAATAAATAAGATTTCTTTTACAGATGGAGGATCAAAGTCTTTAGTTGGGAGTGGAAGGCGACTAAGGGCGTCGGCATGATAAATTTTTCCTGCAGGAGAATATTCGAGCTTGAAATTGTATGCGGCTAAAATAACAGACCATCTCAGCATACAAGGAGACATCATGGTGGGAGTAGGTTTATCTGTCGTAAATAGTCCTAGCAATGGTTTATGATCTGAACGTATAACAAATTCAGATTCATATATGTAATGATGAAAATGTTTAACACCATGAATAATAGCTAATGCTTCACGTTCAAGTTGTGAATAATTGCGCTCTGCTTGTATTAGAGTGCGAGATGGGAAAGCAACTGGTTTTTCTATTCCAGAAGAATCGATCTGAGAGAATACTGCACCTATTCCATATGGCGATGCATCACATGTCACTATAATAGGTTTTGATGTGTCGAAAGGAATGAGAACCTTTTCTGATGTCAATATCGCTTTAAGTTTTGAAAAAGCATTCTCATGTGTACTAGTCCACTTCCATTGTTTTTCTTATCTAACAGACGGTATAAAGGTTCTGCAATAGTTGCTCGATTTGGGATAAAATTATCGAAGAAATTAAGAAATCCAAGGAAAGCTTGCAGTTCTTTCTTGTTCTTTGGATTCGGAGCACTTTTAATTGCCTTGATTTTATTTTGAGAAGGGTGAAGTCCATTTTTGTCAATTGTATGACCTAGGAATTCTACTTCATGGACGTTAAATATGCTTTTGTCCTTATTGAGACGAAGACCTATCTTTGATAGGCATGACAGAGCTTGGCGTAGATGCTCTGCTAACTCGTTATGTGCTGAAGCACAGACAAGAATGTCATCGAAGTATGGTATGATACCTGGAAAATTTGACAGAAGATTATCCATAACACTTAGAAAAATACCTGTGGCGACACAAACACCAAATAGTAAACGTTTGATTTTGAAAGCTCCTCGATGAGTGATGATAGTTTGGGCCTCTGATGAATCTTCATCAACAGTAGCTGAAGATAAGCCTGAGCTAGAGCTATTTTAGCAAAAACAGAGCTAGGTGGTATAGATGTCAGTAATTGTTGAACAGCGGGGATTGGATAAGGGTGATCCTGCATTGCTTTATTGATAGTTATTTTATAGTCACCACATAGGCGTATCTCACCTGAAGGCTTGATGATTGGGACTCCAGGCGTTGTCCATCTGGGGTTGTCAATTGGTTCTATGACTCTTTGTTCTAGAAGTGTATCAAGTGCTTTATCAAATTTTGGTCGTAATGCCAGTGGAACAGGTCTTGCTTTAAGACGAATAGGTGAATATTTCGGATCGATAGGCAAAGAGATGGGTTGTTCTTGATATAAACCCAATTCAGGAGTGAATATATTAGCATAATCAGTCAGAACTTATTGAACTGAATCATGATTTGTTTTGTTAACACCGGATAAGGAAATTCCTAAAGGTGCGAACCACTCGTAACCTAGAAGGTTTGATTTGTGTCCGTACGTGACTAAAAGTAGTTGATTTTGCTTAAATCCATTATGCTCAACTGTAGACCAACACCGACCTTTGAATTCAATGTGTTGATGTTGGTAGTCTCGTAGTAGCACAAATGGTACCTTGGTGAGTTTAAGGTTTTCATTCTTATCAAGGTCTCGGAAAGTCTTTTCGGAGATGATGGAGTATACTGATCCAGAATCAACTTCCATGTTGCATTTGAGTCCATTTATCTGTAGCATCAAAGAGCATTTTCGTGGGGGTAATTCTTGAGACAACTGATTAATTACATATTCGAGAGTGGCTTTGTTGAATACTCCTGATGCATTTGTTGTATTATACTGCCCTTTGTTTTTTTGTTTGTTCACGTGCACGACACACACGGAATATACGTCCTAGTTTTGATAAATGACGACATACGGCCTTTCTACGAGGACAATTTGAGCAGGAATGTCGGCCTCCGCATCCTTGGCATTCTTTCTGAACGTGCTGAGTGGGGGTAGCAACATTTGATGTCGGTACAAGCACTGTCTCTTTAGTAGACGTTTTCTTCTTTGATTTGAACTTTGAGTCTTTATCCTTAGGTTGTATGTTGCTGATGACCTCGAGTGGAGAGGTAGAGAATCGTTCTTTGCACGAATTTTTCTCACTTGAACAGCTGTAGTTTCAGCAGATAAGGCTTGATTTCTCCAGATCATCTGTGTCTCTTTTTCCTTTCTCCTATCCCACTTCCTCTCCACCTTGACCTTGATTTCATTGTTCACTGCTCTTGTTTCTTAGAACTTTCTGTCCCTGCTTTCGTTGTCTAGGCAATGCCACTCCTTCACCCCCTTGCTCATTGTTCACACTTTTAGCGTTCTAAATCCTTAAACAAAAGTTGGCTCTAGGCCTACTTTCTTTTACTTAGGAGAAATGCATAAAAATGAATAAAATATTTTCTTCCCCTGCTATTCTCATGTCCTTTTCTTTTACACTTGTGGATCTTCTACTATATTCGATAATATTTTTGTTTGTTGAGAGAGCTCAGCTGTTCCACCTCTTAGATCCAATTGAGCCAATTTTATTCATAATACGTCAAAGAAACGAGAATTACATTAATATAACGTAATCAAAATAATCTCCCTATGCCCTGAGATTTCTGAAATGTCTCCTCTATACGATCATTTCCCCTTCCCTTTTTAATTTTGGGTGCTATATAATAATAAAAAGAAACAACACAGATATGTCTACTTAGGCATATCTGTAGTGTCGGGCCGTGCACGATAATTTAATATCGTGCACGTCCCGTCACACAATATCTTCTGTGTAAGAGAGAATAGTGTGGCTTTTTCACTTGTGCAGTAATTTTCTTTATTATAGTTATGGCCAAGTGTCATATTGTTAGGCTTAGGCCTTTTGTTGTAAGCCTTTAGACATTGGCTTGTCTCTAATGATTGAAGCCAATATCTTCTGTTAAAGGGTGAATAGTGTGACGTTGTCACTTTTTAGTTTGTTTTATTTATCATTATTGTAAAGGGTTACAGTAGTCTTCCCTTAGAAAAGGACTACATGACACTTTCTGGTGTCAAAGTGTAGTAATATTCATCTTATTTCAAATGTTATGGTTCGCCCCTATCTTCACTTATGTTTTGCCTTTTGTTAGCACAATAACCCCATTGTCGGGTGAAAGCCCCATTTGTACCCAGACAGAAATCCCCTTTCCGGATGTTTTCTCCTGTTAATTGTCCAGCACCAAACTCTGTTGGATTTTATTGATATAAAATCTTTATTGTATTGAATTGTCAGAATATAAGATTATAATGACTGCATGTGTATCAAATTATGTAAGAGTTTAGACAACCTGTAATTTTATTTGAATCCTTTTTTTGTAAGAACATTGCCCACGCTTCGAATCGAGCGTGGTGGCGATGACGTCACTGTCTATCAGAGGCTAGAAGTGGCATGTATGAAATCCGCATGTGGAGTGAGAGCTTCACCCACGCTACCACTAGAGGGGAGCCCAACGCTTGCCTTGGAGATAAAAGGAGGTCTGAAGCAGCAATCAAGATCATTCCTGATCCAGGGACGAATTCAGCTAGACCTCTGTGAGATGGAAGCCCAGGAGGACGAAGATGCCGAAGCAGATGCCTTGGGCCCGGGAACAATCTTGTTCCACCCGGACTGTGATCCCTTTGTGTTATTGATGTAATTAGCGATTAGGCCTAACCCTCTCTTGGAAAGAGAAAACCATGTGGTAATTTTAGTATCGTTTTGTTTTTCTTCTTTATTTATTTTTGTTGGATTCTTGAGATATTAGAACATTAATTTCTAAAGTTTGGAAATTATTAACTAGTTTTCTTTTGCTGGATAATTTGGTCTGGAAATTTAGTTTGGGTTGGATTAAAGGGAGGCTTTAAATTCATTGGTGGATGGAAGTTACGTTTATAACCTTTTTCTGCTTTTATTTTAGAATATGTTTGATTTACTAATTCTGTGTGGGATTTTAAGCTCATATATATTGAGATAGTTTGAACAATTCAGTGGGAATTGGTATTGTGGAGTTTTATAAGAATCGTTTCTTAAGAAATTGGGTTATAGGTTTGTTATTAGCGGGTTTGGATTTAATTGAATCTTATTATTATTATTGGGGTTTTAAGTGTGTAAGCTATGTTTGTTAAGTTGTTTGAAGGGATAATAGAATTATTAGACTATTATGAAATGTACATTTTTTTATTAATATAATTTAAGGATTGTGAAATTAAGTGATTATAGAACAGCTAATTTTTGTATATGGAATACTTATTCTTTTGGAATAGTATTTAGGAACTGACTAAATTGGATCATGTTCATTTATTTGTAAAGTTAATATTATAGCTGAATTATGTAAGATGCTGGAGTTGCCCGTTTTGATTGTTGTCTATGGAATGGCTATTTATGATTATCAATTTGATTATTAGAATCGGCAAAGTTATTGGCAAATAGAATATTGTTGATATTTGAAAGTTAGAATGCATCTTATTATTGGATTGTTTTGTAAGACAACTTTGGATTAAGATAATGCTACCACAGTGGGTACCTAAACAGTTTCTGTTATGGGGAAATGATTGGCTTTCTTATTGGTGTGCATACTTGGTACTTGGTTTGTGTAGGGGCTTGGGTGTTTTGGTTCATAGGCAGTGGATGTGTTAACCCGTATTGGATGGCTTGTCTCGTTGGTTCAGACTCGTATATGGGGTTTATTGGTAGCCCGTTTGTGTTGGATTCAGTGTGTTGGTTTGGTTTTCCCACTGCTGTGACCACCCCCTTGTGTTTATGCATTTACACGATGGGAGGTTTTTGTGTCTGCGACCGGTATGCACTTTGGGTAGTTTGGTCCCTAGTTTAGGTTTGACATTGTTTACTTAGCTTGGCTATTTGGGAAACTTATTACTTTACACTTGTGCTAAAGATTACTTGATTTTTGGTGGTTACTATTTGGATCTTACAGTCTACCTATGAATATTTGTACGTTGCTTACTGCTTATTTATATCTTGATTAATTTCTATGGTATTTTTCTTGTTTACATTGTAAATAAATCTTCTTTTCGCATATGAATCAGTCCCACTTTTTCTTAATTTAAGTTGGCACCCTTCTTAGGAAGGACTGCTGACGAAGTGATGTCTGAATCTAAAAATCACATCACCACAACTGGCGCCCGAACAGGGACTGATATGCACATTGGATGTGTTATTATTGTTATCTGTATCTTGCGAAATTATGACTTGCATCTATTGGCTAAGTTTAAAGTTTATTGATTGTAAGTTTAGATAGTGACTTATCTCTATCGATTGAAGTCAATATCTTCTGTGTAAGGGAGAATAGTGTGACATTGTCACTTGTGTAATAAATTTCTTTGTTATAGTTATGACCGAGTGTCATATTGTTAGGCTTAGGCCTTTTGTTGTAAGCCTTTAGATAGTGGCTTATCTCTAATGATTGAAGCCAATATCTTCTGTTAAGGGGTGAATAGTGCGACGTTGTAACATTTTAGTTTGTTTTATTTATGATTATTTGTAAAGGGTTACAGTAGTCCTCCCTTAGAAAAGGACTACATGACACTTTCTGGTGTCAAAGTGTAGTAATATTCATCTAATTTCGAATGTTATAGTTCGCCCCTATGTTCACTTATGTTTTGCCTTTTGTTAGGACAAAAACTCCATTGTCGGGCGATAGCCCCATTTGTACCCGGTGTTGCGTACCTCTACACCCTCTACAGTATTAAAATTTTTTCTTTCGTTTTCGACGTTTTACGATAGTCTTTTCTGCTATCATTATCTCTGTTCGCAGACTCTTCCAACGTCGTGTTTCTATCCCTCCACGATTTATCGATATTCCTGATTCCGGTCACCCATTATTTACCCTTTGACTATTGCAGCTCCCATGTTTAACGGTGTAGGTAATCCGCTAACTTTGTACCTTACGCTTTACTATTTTTTTAAACGGAGGTTATCGTAGTCCCCCTCCACCTTTTGTTATAAAGGGATTACTCGACGCGTTCGGTTAGCGTCAATTTTACTGGTTAATGATAATTTTCGCCTGGGAAATTAAAAAAAAATGTCAATTTTTTCTTCGCGTCATTTCTCCTTTTTTCTTAGGTTATTATTCCCATAGAAAATTTACATTGGTCGCTTGAGGATCTTTTTGACTATATTAATTTTTCCGTCAAGGCTTTTAGTTAAGCGTTCGGAGTTCGTAAGTTTACCTAATTCCGTTTATTAGAATTATTCCGTGCGTGAGCTCAATGTCTTCTCTCGTCGTCTTTTAATAATGACGCGTTTCTTAGAAATGATATCTCCCGTTTGCTTTTTCAAGCCTGATTATTTAAAATTCATCTCTCTTTTTGCTGTACCTTATACATGTTTTCTTAAGAACACTCTTTCACGAACTGTTAAATTTGGGAAACCTTTTTTTTTGCAGTATAGTTTTTTCGTGTTTTAAAAATTTAATTTCTAGGAGAAATTTAAAATTTTTTTTTTATGAAATACGATTTTCGTTAATTGTCTTTTCTTTCCCCGAAGTTTATTATTTAAGATTATAATGACTGTATGTGTATCAAATTATGTAAGAGTTTAGACTACCTGTAATTTTATTTGAATCCTTTTTTTGTAAGAACATCGCCCATGCTTCGAATCTAGTGTGCTGGCGATGACGTCACTGTCTATCAGAGACTAGAAGTGGCATGTATGATATCTGGATGTGGAGTGAGAGCTTCACCCACGCCACCACTAGAGGGCAGCCCGATGCTTGCCCTGGAGATAAAAGGAGGTATGAGGCAGCAATCAAGATCATTCCTGATCCAGAGACGAATCCAGCTAGACCCTTGTGAGATGGAAGCCCAGGAGGACGAAGATGCCGAAGCAGATGCCTTGGACCCGGGAATATTCTTGTTCCACCTGGATTGTGATCCCTTTGTGTTATTGATGTAATTAGCAGTTAGGCCTAACCCTCTCTTGGAAAGAGAAAACGACGTGATAATTTTAGTATTGTTTTGTTTTTCTTCTTTATTCATTTACTTTTCTTGGATTCTTGAGATATTAGAACATTAATTTCTAATGTTTGGAAGGTATTAACTAATTTTCTTTTGCTGGATAATTTGGTCTGGAAATTTAGTTTGGGTTGGATTAAAGGGAAGCTTTAAATTCATTGGTGGATGGAAGTTACATTTATAACCTTTTTCTGCTTTGATTTTAGAATATGTTTGAATTACTAATTCTGTGTGGGAAATTAAGTTTATATAGTTTATTAAGTTTATTGAGATAGTTTGAACACTTCAGTGGGAATTGTTATTGTGGAGTTTTATAAGAATAGTTTCTTAAGTAATTGGGTTATAGGTTTGGTATTAGCGGGTGTGGATTTAATTGAATCTTATTATTATTGGGCTTTTAAGTTTGTATGCTTTGTTTGTTAAGTTGTTTGAAGGGATAATAGAATTATTAGACTGTTATAAAATGTATACCTTTTTATTATTATAATTTAAGGATTGTGAAATTAAGTGATTATAGAACAGCTAATTTTTGTATATGGAATGTTTATTCTATTGAAATATTATTTGGGAACTGACTAAATTGGATCATGTTCATTTACTTGTAAAAGTTAATGTTATAGCTGAATTATGTAAGATGCTGGAGTTGCCCCTTTTGAATGTTGTCTACAGATTGGCTAACTATGATTATCAATTTGATTATTAGAATCGGCAATGTTATTGGCAACCAGAATATTGTTGATATTTGAAAGTTAGAATGCATCCTATTATTGAATTGTTTTGTAAGACAACTTTGGATTAAGATAATGCTAGCACAGTGGGTAACTAAACAGTTTTTGTTATGGGGAAATGTTTGGCTTTCTTATTGATGTGCATACCTGGTACTTCTTTTGTGTGGGGGCTTGGCTGTTTTGGTTCATAGGCAGTGGATGTGTTAACCCATATTGAATGGCTTGTTCCATTGGTTCGGAATTGTATATGGGGTTTATTGGTAGCCCGCTGGTGTTGGATCCGATGTGTTGGCTTTCCCACTGCTGTGACCACCCTCTTGTGCGTTTATGCATTTACACGATGGGAGGTTTTCGTGTCTGTGACCAGTATGCACTTTGGGTAGTTTGGTCCGTACTTTAGGTTTGACATTGTTTACTTAGCTTGGCCATTTGGGAATCTTATTAGTTTAGACTTTTTCTAAAGATTACTTGATTTTTGGTTGTCACTATTTGGATCATACAGTCTACCTATGAATATTTGTACGTTGCTTACTGCTTATTTGTATCTTGAATAATTTGTATGGCACCTCTCTTGTTTAAATTGTAAATAAATCTTTATTTCGCATATCAATCGGTCCCACCCTTTCTTAATTTAAGTTGGCACCCTTCTTAGGAAGGACTGCTGATGAAGTGATGTCTGAATCTAAAAATCACATAACCACAACTGGTGCCCAAACAACAGGGACTGACATGCGCATTGGAGGTGTTATTTTTGTTATCTGTATCTTGCGAAATTATGACTTGGTATCTATTGCTTAAGTTTAAAGTTTATTGATTGTAAGTTTAGGTATTGACTTATCTCTATCGATTGAAGTCAATTGTGACGTGATGTTCCTTAGTTCTTTGTTTACTCTCTTACTCTAATGGCCCCTACCTATCCAAAGAACTATCCACCCCACACTTTAAGTCTTAACATTTACCTCACCAATACTATTTGCGCTTCTTCCTACTTCCACTGGTTTATCAATTAGACTTATTTCTCTAGCTTACACCTAAATTTCTTAGTACTCTCTAATTATCACTTACCTGTGCCGCAATATATTTTTTTTTAAGATTGTATAGTGGTAGTTATTCCTCCCCTTTCCTTGTGTTATTATAAGATCCGTTAAATTAAACAAAAAAAAATTTTTTATTGTCAAATTATTAACTTTGATTATTCCCAAATTTACAAATCAAGCTCCCGTTATTACTTATGCCCCCTTTGCTCTGCTGCTTGTTGCAGATCTGACCTACAGCAAAATTTAAATACTTCTCTTTATGTACTAGATATTAATATTCAACTCAATTGCATCCAAGGTGTAATATTTCATATACCAACATTTAGGTTTAAGGATAAATTCAACAAACAAAATTATCTGGATCTATGGTCAATATATTTATTCAATACAACAAAAAAACCCTCACAAAAACTGCTACAAGTAACAAGGAAACATTCCTCTTCCTTTATATTAGAATACCTTCTCATTCTTAATAACCAAAATTCTCAACTATCAAACTTACAAATTACTAAATTATATCTTCTTTAATCTACGGGAACTCTCCCCCTAACTTTCTGTTAATTCTTTACCTCTTAAGATCGTATTATTAGCTGGCTCTCTCAATTTAACTACTAACCATCATTGATCTGTATGAGTAAACGCACAAGTTGCTACATTTAATTAGTCTATCATCAATAAAACAAAGAACATTCCTGATAACCCTTAAACCATTCAAGTCTCTTTTCTTTTTGTCCCCTTATTAAGTACTAATTTCGTGCAGGCCTGTATTTAATTTGTGCACCTATCTGAGTTATTCGACGACACTAATGTTTGCTCGTTGATCTATGTTGAAACGCTGTAAGTTACGATCGCTCTCACACACCTAGAACTGCCACGGGACCTGGGTGATTCCGTCCTGTTGCGGTGCTTCCTTCTTCCTCGGCCACGATGCTGCTTCAGTTGCGCTACGTAGTTCGGTCTGTTTGGCTTGCTGCCTCCACGCATCCTCGCCCTCCAGCCCGGCTATAAGGGGGTACACGCCGAGAGAGAAAACACAGGTCGAACACAAGCTAGATACCCCGGCTCAGGGATTCCGGTCCCGTTTCTTGCCGTGTACCTCTGTATTCCAGACGCCTGTTGCCAAACCGCCCGACTACGTCCGCTTACCTCTTGCTTCCATGATTGCCAGCATGTAGGCTGGAGCAGGCCTTCCCCGGTTGCCTGAGTCGCTTGTGCCGTCGTCTTGCCAAGCGTCTCCCGTCTGCCGATCGCTGACCTCTCCGGTCGCACCAACCTCGTTTCCTTCCTCTGCTTCTATTCTGTTACGCACTTCTTACTTTCACTTCGTAATATATCTTACGTTTCATCTCTACTATAAAACAAATTGCACCAGCTACCAAGTTTCAACTGCACTCGTTGATTTCTCCAGATCATCTGTGTCTCTTTTTCCTTTTCTCCTATCCCACTTCCTCTCCACCTTGACCTTGATTTCATTGTTCACTGCTCTTGTTTCTTAGAACTTTCTGTATCTGCTTTTGTTGTCTAGGCAATGCCACTCCTTCACCCCTTTGCTCATTGTTCACACTTTTTGCTTTCTAAATCCTTAAACAAAAGTGGGCTCTAGGCCTACTTTCTTTTACTTAGGTGAAATGCATAAAAATGAATAAAATATTTTCTTCCCCTGCTATTCTCATGTCTTTTCCTTTTACACTTATTAATTTTCTACTAAATTCTATAAGATTTTTGTTTGTTGAGAGAGCTCAGCTGTTCCACCTCTTAGATCCAATTGAGCCAATTTTATTCATAATACGTCAAAGAAACGAGAATTACATTAATATAACGTAATTAAAATAATACAACTCCCATCTCCCTATTCCCTGAGATTTCTGAAATGTCTCCTCTATACGATCATTTTCCCTTCCCTTTTAATTTTGGGTGCTATATAATAATAAAAACAAACAACACAGTTATGTCTACTTAGGCATATCTGTAGTGTTAGGCCGTGTATGATAATTTAATATCGTGCACGTCCCGTCACAAAATTATGACAGTTGATGGGGAACACATTTCACTTGTTGAATTTCACTAGATTCATTCACAGCACAGTTAATATATCTAGTAATATATGAATTACACCGCTTCAACAAATAAACAAACACAACGAACAAGTGAGTATGCCTTCCTCATCAACCAAATGCACTGATGCTTCAGTTGATGAGTTCCGTGGCAGCAAAGGAGGTTATTTCCTTCCTGCTCCGGAAGAAGGGATCCCAAGGTGTTGATGTAGTAACTCGCTGATCGGTATAATATTCACTGCCGCAGATCACTCTGTGATGTGATCAAGATGTTCACACCGATGTTATTTCTCTGATCAAACATTGTAATAGGAGAGTTTCAGTCTGCTCTCTAATGAGTGAACGTTTTAGATCCACACTTGCACACATCCGATGACAGTGTTAACGCCTGTCACTCAGCGAAATGGGGAGGAAACATGAACATAACACTATAGTGCCTGGCACAAAAGAAAAAGGAAACTGGCGCTTGTGTAAATGAGAAAAAAACTCATCCAACCACTCAAAAACGGAAAGGAAACGAGATGCCAGGAATAAGTAATACCCCATTTCTTGTTCTTTCCTGATTGGTTGAACGAGATTTTTTAATTTACGCATGCACCAGATTCCTTCTTTCGTGCCGGGAGCTATAGTGACATAAGTAGTTTGTATGTAAACATTATTAGGAGTGTATGTTCTTTCATAACTCCTGTTTGTAAGCTCATAATCGAAGTGAATTGCACGCTTTAACATTCTCTTGGGATGCCCAGCATGAAGGCCATTGCTGCTCTTCATGCAATCTCGTTCTCAAGTGCCTCATCCCCCTTCAGAGTCACACTAAAGACAATAAGAAAGGAAGAGCGGACAATTCACGTTTTCCCATAGGAGAAAATGATGTCTGTCAGTAGCGCCATTACTAGCTAGCGGAAGGAGCAAACACAATTCTACCCTCAAAGCAGCCTTTCTTTTTACATTTTTCAATTAGCCTCAAACAACCTCTTCGTTGTAAAATATTTTTTTCCTCATTTTATTAACCCGCGATTATTACGATTAAAAATTATTTTAGTTAAATTTAAATTAATTTACGCATCTTAATTAACACAGAGAATTTTTAGGACAATTCCTAAATAATTAAAGAAATAATTTACTAATAATAAAGAAAAATTAAAAGATGAAAGTGAATAAATATATATTTATACAGGGTGATTCAGAAAGGTAGGTCAAGAAAGAAATACCATGTACAGTTTGTAGCAGGGAACAATATTTTTCCTATAAACATGGATCCGGAAATGCATCCTTACAGAGATAATGCAACTTGTACGAGGTAGGAATGACATTACAGTAGGTGTTCAAAATGCCGACCCTGACCCTCAATGCAGGTGTTTAGTCTGTGAACGAGATTCTCGCGAACTCTGGTGAAGATGTCCGGAGAATCACTGACTTCTCCACACGCTGTTGGTAAATCCTTCCCGCTTCAGTAGCATTACCCTGTGCCTCGCCGTAGACGAGATGCATTTCCGCCAGTTCCGCATTAGTCAAGCGATCCATTGTACGAAAGTGGAGTTACATGTTTCATTTCCTCTCTTTTAAAGGAGAGAAAACGAACAATTTACATGGACCCTACCATTGCCGTCCGGGTAACGCACATCCATTCCTACCTCGTACAAGTTGCATTATCTCTGTGAGTATGCATTTCTGGACCCATGTTTATAGGGAAAATATTGTTCCCCGGTACAAACGGTACATGGTATTTCATTCTTGACCTATCTTTCTGAATCACCCTGTATACAATATCACAAAAATTATATATTTATAAATCAATAAAATTATTACCGGTAGGGTCCAATGATGAATAATAACCAATGATGTCAACAACAATAAAGACTGGATCGAGCCTTCTATGAGCACGATAACACAGGCACATATCTAAAGAATTGCCTGGAAAAGTCCACACTTATCATCGTGCACCTATGTCTGGTAGCCATTCAGTAAAGTATAAGAAAATAATTTTGAACACAAGGTATGCTCAGTCGTGATTTCTATTGTGATTGGCTAAGCTCTGTGACGTCAGCCAGAGCCCGAATGAGACTCTTGTTTTGCTTGAAAGCTATGGAAAAGCAGCGCTAATTTCCGTTTCGAGACCTTTCACGAGCATTTGCTTATGTTTCCAAGATTGATTCATTTCATAATCAGTTCAGGCATTGTTCAAGTAACGGAAATGATTTACATTACACGTTTAAAAATATATATTATTGTTAAAACTACGTAAGGCATTGCACGATTGAATACCGATAATGAAACGAAACTCGAGGATGCATAAGCCAAGAGCACAAAGGATGAGCTCTTTATGAGCAGATATAAGTGGCTTCAAGTTCATCATAAGAATCAAATACTTTGTTTATTAATGACATAAAAAACAAGCAACATGTTGATTGGAAGACTCTTCATTGCAAGAAAACGATTGAACATACAACAATAACAACGATGACATGCAGTAACGAAGTGCACACGCAAACGAAGGAAATATCATAGTTCCATCTCTTGGCAATAAGCGATGAACAGTGAAGCACTTCTCCAACACAATAAATAACGACAACATTGATAATGATAATAAGGAAAATATGCAGAATATGGAGGAAATAAAAGAAGTATTAAATTACGTTTTAACATAACCCCTTCGTATGTGGAGAAATTGTTTTTTCCATGAATTTGAAAGGATTGTAGATCTACTTCAGTGATGCATTGTAGCCATTTCGGCGATGGCTTCACCAGGCAGATGCTCAGTCCATGATGTTAATGCATAAAGCAAAGTTTGTAATTCTTTTTAAAATATTTTATTTTATTTATACATGGAT
>JAHWFO010040189.1:635769-693808 GCA_023313115.1 Rhysida immarginata
GTTAGGTAAGTGACGCGCAAAGTCATCGCCTGCCCGAGGTCATCACAAGATATTAGAACATTAATTTCTACTGTTTGGAAGGTATTAACTAATTTTCTTTTGCTGGATAATTTGGTCTGGAAATTTAGTTTGGGTTGGATTAAAGGGAAGCTTTAAATTAATTTGTGGATGTTAGTTACGACTATAACCTTTTTTTACTTTGATTTTAGAATATGTTTGAATTACTAATTCTTTGTGGGATTTTAGGTTTATATATATTGAGATATTTTGAACAAGGTAGTGGGAATTGATATTGTGGAGTTTTATAAGAATAGTTTCTTAAGTAATTGGGTTATAGGTTTGTTATTAGTGGGTTTGGATTTAATTGAATCTTATTATTACAGTAGAACCTCGTTTTTACAAGTTTCAAGGGACCAATAATATTTATTCGTAAAATCCGAAGTTCGTAAAAAACAACCCCCCCCCAAAAAAAACACGTAAATAGGCACTGAATTTTTAATAGGAAATATTTTTAATACAAATAGGCTTATACATTAAGTATTAGAATTGTTTCTGATGCATATTTGAAAATTCAAAACACTGTCAAAAATATCGTCCGATATATTTTCTCGTTGCATACAGATGTTTTTTAGAGTTTCTAAGGAGCTTTTAATTTGTGAGAGTGTTGCTTTGAATGTCGTATTTTCCAGTGATCTTCATGGTATTCTTCGCCGCCATCTTTGATAAAATCGCAAATTTCATTATCGTTTAACGTCGGAGAAGTTAAAACTTCCGCATCAATATTAACAAACTCGGAGAATTTAGATCGAAAATTCAGCTTACTTTTCAGGATTTCCCACTCTTCATATCATTCAAATTCGCTATCATCATCTTCAGGTGAGACTGCAAGTTCAGTTTCACTTTCGTTGTATAGAGAGCATTTCTTTGCAAAGAGCAGGCACCTCTTCTTTCTAGGCTCTCTAGTTACTTATGGCGCCCTCTGTTGGCGACGGCGGAACCTAGTCCACAGTTAATCATCGATCATGGCGGCGATAAACATAGGCCAAATGGACAAAATGCAACCAGGCCGCTCACGCAAAAAATTTTCACTTTTTTAGTAAAATTTTTTACTACCAATTACAACTTCTAACTTCGGAAAATCCGAATTTCGTCGTAAAAACACTCCGTAAAATTTAAAGTTTATTATATGGAAATAAACAGGAGGGGGTCGGGATTTCAAAATTACTTCGTAAAATACGATATTTCTTAAAATGAGAGTTCGTAAAAACGAGGTTCTACTGTATTATTATTGGGGTTTTAAGTTTGTAAGCTTTGTTTGTTAAGTTGTTTGAAGGGATAATAGAATTATTAGACTGGTATGAAATGTACACCTTTTTTATTATTATAATTTAAGGATAGTGAAATTAAGTGATTATAGAACAGCTAATTTTTGTATATGGAATATTTATTCTTTTGGAATATTATTTGGGAACTGACTAAATTGGATCATGTTCATTTACTTGTAAAAGTTAATGTTATAGCTGAAAAATGTAAGATGCTCGTGCTGCTCCTTTTGATTGTTGTCTACAGATTGGCTAAGTATGATTATCAATGTGATTATTAGAATCGGCAATGTTATTGGCAACCAGAATATTGTTGATATTTGAAAGTTAGAATGCATCCTATTATTGAATTGTTTTGTAAGACAACTTTGGATTAAGATAATGCTATCACAGTGGGTACCTAAACAGTTTTTGTTATGGGGAAAGGTTTGGCTTTCTTATTGGTGTGCATACATGTTACTTGGTTTGTGTGGTTGCTTGTATGTTTTGGTTCATAGGCAGTGGATGTGTTAACACGTATTTAATGGCTTGTCCCGCCGGTTCCGACTTGTATATGTGGTTTATTGGTAGCCCGCTGGTGTTGGATTCGGTGTGTTGGCTTGGTTTTCCCACTGCTGTGACCACCTTCTTGCGTTTATGCATTTATACGACGGGAGGTTTTCTTGTCTGTGACCAGTATGCACTTTGGGATGTTTGGTCCCTAGCTTAGGTTTGACATTCTTTACTTAGCTTGGCTATTTGGTAATCTTATTACTTTAGACTTGTGCTAAAGATTACTTGATTTTTAGTTGTCACTATTTGGATCTTACAGTCTACCTATGAATATTTGTACGTTGCTTACTGCTTATTTTTATCTTGATTAATTTGTATTGTACTTTTCTTGTTTAAATTGTAAATAAATCTTCTTTTCGCATATCAATCGGTCCCACTTTTTCTTAATTTAAGTTGGCACCCTTCTTAGGAAGGACTGTTGATGAAGTGATGTCTGAATCTAAAAATCACATCACCACATATATTCTAACATCATACCTTGCTGTATTACTAATTTTTCAAGAGCCTCTATACGATCGCGTGCCTCTTTGGCTTCACCCACATTACGGTTCCCTGTATTAGATCCGGATTCTAGGGCTTCTGATTCTATGGCTTCCTCCACAGCCATCTCAAAGGTATCAGGCTCTTTATGGGAGATAATCCTCATGTGTGCAGGGAGCAGGTTTTCAGTAAACCGCTTTAGCAAGAGAATTCCCTTCTGAGGTTCCATACTAGGTTCGTATTCAATTAACTTATCCCACAGGTGCTCAAGTCGTGTGGCAAATTCCTCCACTCTCTTCCTTTTTCCCTGTTAAGCCAAGAAGAAATCCCTCATAACATCCTTTCTATCCGCCCTTTTTCCCATGACCCTGACCAATCTTTCCTTGAGTTTATTACTGTCATCAACTTTGTACAGCTATAGTTCATTAAACTTTCATGCCACTGTTCCTTTGAGTTTGGCCTTTAAGACATTAGTCTTGATTTCCTCATTCCAGCCAAAGTGGCTACGCTGTCAATAGTGAGACGGGACGTGCACGATATTAAATTATCGCGCACGACTCGACACTATAGATATGCCTAAGTGGACATATCTGTGTGGTTTGTTTTTATTGTCTTATAGCATACAAAACTTAAAAGGGAAGGGGATCGCTCGTATAGTGGAGCCATGTCAGAAATTTAGGGAATTGTATTATTTTGGACGAGTTATATGAATTTAATTCTCGTTTTTTTTCCTGAGTACTATGAATAAAAAAAGGAAGAAATTTAACTCAATTGGATCTAGAAGATGGAATAGCTGGGCTCTCTCAATAAACAAATACATGATAAAATATAGTAGAGAAATAATAATTAAATGAAAATATTTTGTTCAAAATTTCTTTTTCCATTTTTTCATTGCCTAGAGCCCGCGTTTGTTTAAGGATTTAGAGGGCAGAAAGTGTGAACAATGAGATAGGGGTAAAGGAGTGGGGTTACCTTGGCAACAAAAGCAGAGACAGAGAGTTCTGAGAAATAAGTGTGTGGAACAATGGAATCAAGGTCATGGGTGAAAGGGAAGTGATATAACGAAAAAGGAAAAGGAGTTGAAGCTTGGAAGGTGAACTGAACAGTTGGAAATTTGTTAGCTGGTGAGATAGAAGGGTTCTTTAGTAGCGATGAAATACAAGACTTATTAGAAGGTGACTATGAGAAATGGGTTAAGAGAGTAAAGGAGAAAAGAATTGAGAAGGCATTCAGCGTGCATAACCAGCGATCAACAGACGGGAGACGATGAGCACTACGGCGGGAAAGACGACCCAGGCAGCTGGAGAAGACCGACCGCAGATCCCATGCAGGAGCGCATTGAGACACGAGGTAAGCGGATGTAGGCGGTCGGTTTGGCAACAGGTGTCTGGAATACACGGACACATGGCAAGAAACGGGATAGAGATCCCTGAGCCGGGGTATCTAGAGTGTGTTCAACCTGGGCTGTCTCTCTCAGTGCGTACCCCTTTGTAGCTGGGCTAGTGGGCAAGGACACGTAGGGACAACCAGCCAAGCAGTCCGTGCTGCGTAGCGCTACCCAATCAACACCCGACCGAGACCAGAGCATCCCACTATGGCAGGAAGAAATCGACGGGGAGCAGCAGCAGACCAGAGGTGCGCGAGAGCTCGTAGCCCGCACCCCAACCCATGTCAACGAACCAGCAAGAGTGTCAACGGAAAGTCAGATAAGTGCACTAAATACAGGCCTGCGCGAAATTGAGAATTAATAATGGGACTAATGGGGACTGAACTTGTATGAAAGTGGTTAAGAATGTTCAAAGTGTTCTTTTAATGAGGAGATTAATTATAAGTCATTAATTTGTGTGTGGGTACCTATAATTGTCGATAGGAGTTAGCAATAAGATAGAGAGAGCCAGCTAATAATCTAATAGCAGTTAAGAAAACATGGAAGAGAAGCTTTATTAGGGCAAGGAAGTTCCAGTGCAGTAATTGAGAATATTGAGATGTTAAGAACTTTGATAATTATGTTGTAGAAGTTATTCCATAAGAATTATTTTTGTTTGTACTTGTTTAAGCAATTGAATAAATTTATTTCCAATTTACCTATATAAATTAGCTTATTGATTTTAGCTATAAGATATGTTGATATATGAAGTAATGCCATCTTGGGATACAATTGAGTAATTGATAATAATTAGTACACAAAGAGGGATAACTAAATGTATTGGAGATCATGCCTGCCACCATGGAGTAGATTACACGGGGGTATAGGCATCAAGTTGGAGAATTGATTTAGGTTTGAGAGTAATTGATTATAATAAGTTTGTTTGTTTTTTGGTTATTATTTGTTACCTTTCTGGGGTACATGTTATTTAAGATACCTTATCAACTGAAACGGGGAGGGGAGGAGCAAACTACCACTATACGATCTATAAGTAAAAATATTGCGGCATAGGTAAGATATAAATGTATAGTAATTAAGATTAATGGTATAAGGTAATGTGATAAGTTTAGCAGACGGTATAGCTGATTTAGGATAAATAATAACTAGCAGAGCTTAGGGAATAGTTAAGTTTAAAGTGTGTTGTGTAAAGTTCCTATTTAGATAAGGGATCTTAGCTTAGAGGTGAATAAGGACATATAACGACGACTGGTTGGTGCAGTGAAGTAAGCACAATTAGACTAGCAGTATTGGAAGGAAGCACAATTAGTATCAAGCGGCGAGTGTTAATATTTAAAGTGCGTTGCAGTAGTTCCTTAAGTGACAGGGGAATCTTAGAGTAAAGGTAAAGAAGGAACTCAAAACGACGTCACAATAGCACAAAAGAAACCTACCAAATCAATAGAGTTGTCATCACCGGAAAACGTAGGAATGAGGTGGGTAAAACCCGAAAGTCTAGAGACAGTGCCCTCAGCTGCATTCACTTCAGCATTATTACTTTCCCCAATCATTTCTCGATTATCACAGTCTCTGTTCGAGTGCCAGTTGTAATGAATGGGTTGTGAATATATCGGGAAATGATTAGACTCAGTCAGGGTATAAGGTTGGATAGCAAAGATTTTAATGATAACACAAAAATATAAGAAATATAACATGAGTATATGACAAATGCATTCAAGTATGGCTCATTCTAATTCTCAACATCAATTAGTAGCACAAAATATAAAGGCTTAATAATGATAGATAGAGATTGCATATACGAACATGACAAAAGCTGGTAACGAAACAAACTATATCAACATCGATAGGCAGCCCATCGACAGGTATTTTTGCCTAGGCTCTTTGGGGCTTATAACTTAAATATCTACAAAACCGAGACCCCTTAGAATATTAATTAACTTTAGGTTTTATATTATCAATAATATTCCAAATAATTTAAGAAACAAATTACACTACCAATATAGTTACAGAAACATTATGGTATCTTCAGAACAAAGAAGCAAAGAAATGCAATATAAGAAAATAGGATGAATTTTGCCTTACATGCTGGGTCTTGCTGAACTTGTCTGATCCTGTGTAATGAAGAGGGTAGTTAACTCGTGGAAGCCTGATTCTGGAATGAATTTTGAAGCTCGCGCTTCCCCTTTTATATCCCAGGCCGATCCTGCAGTGAATCCATGGATCGCCCCCTGGTGGCACAGCCAGAAACACCCACAATACTTCTGGTATAGGAGGAGAGAACATTGAAACAGCGATCAGCGAAGCCAAGAGTTCCCAGCATGCCACGCGTCAAGACACAGCTACACTGAGCTACAGTAATAATGAATATAGAAATTAATAAAAAAATATCAAAATAATTCTATTATTTAGTCTTCTTCTATTCTAGATGTCTTCTACCTTCAATATAGCAGGATAATATACAGTTCCTTCACTGATTAGTCTTTCAACATTTGAATAATAATTTTGACAGGCGATAGGCCTAACGGCCGCATGGTGCGATCTTCGATACCGATTGTGAGCTTTTCTGCTGACGGTGAGATTTTGTACTGATCATGGGAAATTGTACCAATCGTGAGATTTTTTTTACATAACAAGACATCACCAAGAAAGTTGACACTGATAATTACAATAAAGAGCCAAGTAATTTCTTTTAAAAGAGGATTATTGAACCTTACCGAGAATCCAAAAACAAAAATAATAACAAACTGACTACGTCAAAATACATTATTTCTGTGTAATGTAGCTCTTTTTTCACAAAACGTGTAATCCCACGCTTTTGAGCGCCGTCAATAGTTCTGGAATGGCTTGTCCAAAGTTGAATGATATTGCTTTCTTCCTATTCCCGCAGAAGTTCTGCTAGCTCGTCAAACGAAAAGAATCTACAACCACACTCCAAAACAGGCGGCCGTAGACGCATTGCGACGAGTAAAAGGCAGGCAGCATCACCATCCCTCCTTGTTTCAGTGTTCTCACACGGGCAGTAAAAAGATTTTGTACAACTCATGGAATGAGTTGCGTATTTAGTGAATTGTCTGATTTCACTATCTGCGCATAAATCGTTTATGCGAAATCGTTCGCGAACTTTTCCTTTGAACGATTCTTGCTTGCCAAAGTGCCGTTTCACACATCACTAATTATCTGCTGCGTTAAGCGCATGCTCTGTCCTTGATCGCGTCACTTCCCTTTTTCGACCATCGTGAACATGGACAAGTTACGGCGATGTGATCATTGTGTCTCGTCACTTCCCTCACTGTGATGAGACATTTGCCATATTTTATAAATATTGCAAATGACCCACCACTACAGATATGCCATACAAGTTGGCATATCTGTGTTGTTTAATTAGCAGAAAAAGTGAACTAATGTTTGGGTGGAGAAAGAGATTAAAAAGAGAAAGCTTATTTTATTATTATTCAGATAATAGTCCTCAACATCGTAGCAAATTAGCAAGTTACAGCTTGGAGCATGTTTGTAATTTCAGATGGCACATTATTAGTAGCATTTTGAACCTCAGAAAATAAAAGAAGATTTGTTTATTTTATTTTATTATATGCAAATTGATCTGTTGTAATGCTCCGGTTCTGGGCAATGTACAGTACATTAAAATTAGTGCTTTCCCTCTCAAAAGCTAGGCGCTAATTCAAAAAACTGACTTTTAAATTGATTAGGTAAATCGCAAAACCGCTTAACTGTTTGACAATAAAGGAATTAAATACTCCATACGCTGGTACTTTGAAATATAAAACTGTGCTTTATTCTTTTGAATACTAATCATATGTATACATTTTAGTATATTACCTGCTTTTAGTTTGTTCTTCCAAAGCCAATCTTTTTAACATTTCTCGTTAATACCATTTCTTTCGAGCAAGGATAATACACTATGTAAACTGGGTTTTATCTTTAAACTCTAGACTCTTAGTGTGCTAAATATTATCTTGTCTTCTGTTGATACAAGTTCGTAATACACATTCTCAGAGAAGTCTGGGTCGACCTTTTTGCACAGTTTTATTCGAAAACAAAAAAAAAATTATATTAGAATTTTCCTTAATGTAGAATATTCAAACGCAATAATCATTAACATATTTTTAAATCATCTTCATGTTCATTAAATAGTGCCTTCAAAATTATACTGCTATGCAAAAATTTCATTTAAATACAAAGGCATCCCACTAACAGGGATAGTTACATCATCTTATCTATTCTCCAGGTAAGTGCTTAAATGTAAATCTCAGATATTCTTGGCCTTAATCATATCTCTTTTAAAGTTTATCATTTATTTCTATAGGCTCTCATTCAGATATTCCTTCTGCTAGTGCACAGTCACAACTTAATCAACAGCTCGACTTCTTGGTCTTAGGGAAGGTAAGTCGACGTGGTATTATAGGTAAGTCAGAAGGGAGGGGGGAATGCATACTCTGGGATCAAGTTAATACGGTTAGTATGAGGTAGGACCGTCAATTAAAATACCTAATTTTCCTAGTTTCATTTCAGGGGATCATCGATTGGATTACTGTTGAATTTCCTCGAACATTGCTTTTGTCAAGGTTTTCGCCAACGTCTTTGGATTTCTGCATTGCTTCTGACGTCATTGTTAGATTCCTGCCCTTCCAAAGTCCATGCGCTGACATTGTGGGCTGGATATCTTCAAATCTATTCAAAACCAAAAGGAACATGGCAGAGTGATTTCAATTATAAATGTTTTGGCCCAAAATAATTGCTACCTTACTGGAGTCGCAACTGAAGCATTCGTTTTAAGTAAATTATCATCCTGCCTTGAGAGCGATCTTCCATTAGGTCGTTTTCTCATTCGCTCACGTGCCAAGGAGCCTAATTTCAGGATTAGGGTTGCCTTACAATCTCATTTTTTCGTTATTTATCTAACTTAGTGGTTAAACAAATTAAATTTCATGAGTTTAAACTTTCTCGGCGTTGACTGCGTCTGCGAGGTACTGTTGACCCCTTTATTTTAAGTCCCATACGTTCAGGAAGACAATGTCTTGAAGAGCATGTCTTTCTTCACATCGACGCCATTCACTCCTTCCATCTCAACAAAAACTTCAAGTCCAAAAAAAACCTATCTTCCACATTCCTTCTAACAAAGCCCACAAGGTTTATCATTCACGTGTCCATTGTCATCGAGAGAAACAATCGCTTAGATTTTTCCTTGATTTATCTTAACAATACACCTTGTGTCTTTAACAGTATATTTTAGTAATTCTTATATTTTCGGTAACCATTTCCTTTTAATTTTATTTTATTCAATTTTTCTTTTTTTTAATTTCCGTAGATTGAAGAACAACAACTTCGAAGTCATGACACCTCTGATTCTCGGGGTTCTCTAAAAAATATAATGGAAGCTTATTCCCTGTAAGTCATCGTTATGACTTAAAGAAAAGATCATTTCCAAAAAAAAAACGACAAAAATTTTCGAGCACGCGCGTGCTTGAAAATTTTTGTAGGTGTTACACTGTAGTAATGTAATGGCAATATTAAGTTGAAAAAAACCTGTCCCTTTTTTCAGAATTTAGAAGGAAGTAGCAGAGAACAATGATTGGAGTGGAAGGAGTGGGGTTGCTAAGGGAACGATCTTAGAAAGGGAGAGATTCTCAGAACTGGAAATGAGGAGCCAATAAGAAAGTAGGTCAATAAAAGTGAACAATAGTCGGAATAGAAAGCGAGAAACAACTTTTAAGACAGTTCGATCAGAAGATTTCGATGTGAAGAGATACAAAATCTAGTGTTCCAGAGAGATCGAGTAAAGGTTTCGAAGTATGGAGATCGAAGTGTATAGCGACAGCGAGAAATTGATCCACAAACCCGATGCGAGTTAAGAAAAGGCACGAAGACTAGGAATGAGACCACCAGCACTAACCCGAGGGAGACGAGCTATTCACTGTGGAGAAAGAGCGACAGCCTCGGACCATGATGGGTAGGACCCGCTAAGGACAAGTGGATTAAATGATCGGCAGCAGATGACAGGGGGAGTTTGTCCCAGCAACAGGTGTCAATGTCGAGCGTGAAGCTCAGTGTCAGGGCGAGGAGGGATCAACCGGTACATTCGATGGTGAGGAGTGGTTGTGATAAAGTATAACTTTGCTAACCTTTCCTTACTATGGTATATGCAGAAGGCATCCTCAGGGTCTGGAGCTTTAGACAGGGCGAGACAGAACCTGTGTTGTGTCCCATGATGCAAACCAAACAGTTGGTCTGTGGTGAGAGGGCATGCGGGAACAACAGGCAATGATCAACTCCTATGCCAGCAGCACACCGATTGCAGAGAGAGAGAGGAAATGACCAGGAAAAGGAGAAGCAGAGTCGGCGTCTTGGAGGAACAGAGGAACGTGCCAGCGGTGAGCGATTGACAGTGGCTGCAATAGGAGACGTCCGTTGGTGATCAGCGGGGGATCACCTAACCTGTGAAAAGTGCAAGTGTACCACCTGGAGAACCAGTAGTTGAAAAACAGATAACTTTTGATAAGATTAAGTGGGCCCACTCATAAAGTATTCAAATAAAATGATGTTGCTAAGTGGAAGATTGATTAATCATACTGTTGGGACGGTAAGAGACCCTTTTAGTGTTGCTAAGAACTTAGTATAAAGACAGATAGGGACAGTATTGCCATTTACACACCATCTTATGGAAACATAATTATGTTTAATTTTGTTGGTTTTGCAGCGTTTAGTTCATTAGTAGTAGATTAGCATATCATCCTGAGAATAGGATTGTTTTATTGTTTTCTTTATTACTTTGACATATTAGAACATTTTTTTTTGTATTATTGTTGCTAATTTTATATTCTAAATAACTACCGTTTTCATTTTTCTTATAAATTGCTATTGTGTGCTATCAGAAATTCACTTTTAAAAAGGGGAAGGAGTTCATATAAGATTAAATAAAGGAGAGGTAGCAAATTTAAAAAGGGTATAAAAAAATGGGTAATAGAAGTTAGCGCTTATAATTAGGTCGACGGTTATCAAGTATCCACTATACGATCAATTGGCAGAGATGGGAATAAATTTCTGTAAAGTTTAAGTAAATGATTGATTGCTTTGGGTATAAGAAAGGTAAGTAAATTATTATCATTGTAGCGAAGGTTAGTTGATATTATACGGCTGAGTATTGCGAGTGTGATTAAAGTGGGATCTCTAAGGAAATACCGCATCACTAGTAGTGTCTTGAGCATTAAAGTATAATTAGGTAGCTGACACAATTATCAAAAGTGCGTAGCGAAGGTGTTGTTGCATCACAAAATGCATCGTGACATTTCAGCATCATCGTTTTGTCACACTTTCTTCATATTCCCGCAGAAGATCTGCTAGCTCGTCAAACGAAAAGAATCTACATCCATGATCTAAAACAGACGGCCATAGACATATAGCGATGAGCAAAAGGCAGGCAGCATCACCATCCCTCCTCGTTTCAGTGTTCTCACACGGGCGGTAAAAAGACTTTGTACAATTCATGGAATGAATTGCATATTTCATGAATTGTCTAATTTTACTATCTGCGCATAAATTGTTTATATATTTATGCGAAATCATTCGCGAACTATTCCTTTGAATGATTCTCGCTTGCCAAAGTGCCGTTTCACACATCACTAATCATCCACTGCGCAAAGCGCATGCATTGTCCTTGATCGCGTCGCTTCCCTTTTTCAACCATTGTGAACGCTGACAATTCACGGTGCCATGACCATATCCACAGCAATTTAATAAAGCTCATATTTAGTTCACAGTCTTAGTGGGCTTGATAACTGTGAAATGTGAATAAATGATCAATAGTTATTTACTGCAGCGGCTTTAGAGGGGGTGAAGTCCTTCCTCACTGCTTCGATGCTCAATTAGATTCTTCCTCTGTCCATTTTCTTAGGATTTTATGAGCGTTTGAATAAACAACTGCACAGTACGAACCCATGCTGAATTAAATGTCAAATTATTAAGCGAATACAAAGAAGAACCAAGCCAAGGCACTGAGCTATGGCATGGTCTTCATTCATCCATGGCAGTGGGCATGTTATAATGGCAGACACACAGTGAGACATCTGGCGGTTTCAGATGAAAACATCAGACTTGCAAAAGGTGGATAGAGAAGATTCTAAAAGCAGGCGACCAGTTTTGAAGTGGAATGAGAAAAAACAGGGCCTTAGTTTTTTAAGGGGATACATTCTAAAAGTGTGGGCAGATCTAAAAATTGTGGGTGCATTCCTGGTTAAAAATTTTTTTTTTCCTTTCAGATACTGTCTCTTCTCCCCCCAGCCCCTCCCTTTCTCCTTCTCCCTCCCCCACACAAACCTACTGACGTCCATTTGTCTGTTTTTTTTTTCTCATAATTTTTTCTGTGGTGGTGAGAATCGATCCTGGAATTGTCGGCTAGTTTTATTTAGGAAACCAGAGTCTTTACCAGCATAGCTACAGTGGCGGCCAAAAGTATTTAATCAAATGTTTTTTTGTTAAAAACTCAAAAACTATTAACCAAAATAAAAAAAAAAAGAATAGTATTAGAACTCTTACAGAATAATATACTAACAAATCAAAGAAAACTTATGCAAATAAATAAAATGCTGTCACCCTTGCTAATAAATATTAAATCAACTCATCCATTCTTACTCTGCGATTAAAACGCAAATTTTTGCTTTGTTACTTGTTTGTGATAAAAAATTAGAGAATTGATTATTAAGCACTGTAGTAATGGCAAGACACAAAGAAAAGTTGCTGAATAATTAAATGTACCACAGGCAACTGTTTGTTATACAATGAAGAAATTTAAGGACTCAAAAGCACTACCGACGTTACCAAAGATGGGGAGGCCAACAAAAACCACTTTCCAAACTGATAAATTAATTAAACGCAAGTCTACTGCAGATGACAAAGGACACTGCGAAGATCAGTCCGGAATTGGCTGTATAAATGGAGGTACACATCAGGCGAAGGACTGCGCACGTCGCCTGCAAGCTGTAGAACTGAATGGACAGATAGGAGTGAAGAAGCTACTGATCAGCAAGAAGAATCGGAAGGACAGACTACGATTTGCCCATGACCATCTTAACTGGGGTGCAAAGAAATGGGGGAAAATTCTTTTTTCGGATGAAAGCAAGTTTCTTTTGTTCGGAAGTGATGGTAGGAATTATGTGCGACGTCCAGTAGACACTAGGAATGATGTGAGATACCAGCAGCCAACTGTGAAGCACGGTAGAGGCAACATCATGATATGGGGATGTATTTCTGCAAAACGTGTTGGTCCCTTAATCCAAGTAGAAGGGATTATTGTAAGGTTTTGAGGATTAATTAGCCAGAATTTGAAAATTCAGATTAGTTATGCAAATGAGTTATTTACATTCTCGCATATAATTATTTAGCCAGATTCAGAATTTAGGATTTTATATAAAGTTTTAGAAGAGTTTTAATGCAGAGAAGGATTAAATAAAGTTATTAATTGTTTAAATATTTTTATGTGTGGGTGTTAGGAGTTGTTAAATGTGAGCCAAGTTTTAATGTTTACACATTAAGGACAAAGTAAGAATCAGTTTACACATCATTGTTTTGTTTGAAAGAATCATATTCAAGGACTGAAAAAGCATGGAGTGAGTGGGATAGTGGAATAAGAGAACTGGATACCTGAAGATAAAAAAAACAAGAGGGAGAAGGTAAGATTTGGACTTTGAAATGTAAAGGGAGCAAGAGACAAGATGTGATCACGTGAAAGCAAAAAGTTTTATTAGTATAGAATCAGTTAGAGAGGTGGTTTTAAGATTGATTGACAGGAGAATTCACATTTTTTGTGATGGTTGATTCGCGTGTGATTGGCCAATGAAAATTGAAAGTGTTGTTAGCGATTCTAGGAGAAAGAGATAGTCAGTAGCAATGTAACGATTCCCATAGCTGAGTGTGCAGCGAACTACTCTTAGATTTTATATTAATTCGGCCTCCATCTGGTAATTCTCGGATTCCAGATGGGAAGTTTTAAATTTTAGTATTAATCCAGTTTGAGTTTTAGTTTATGAAAATGTAACCTTCAGGTTGAACTTTAGTTAGCTCGTGTTATTGAGGTATTTTTGAGGAGTTCTATCAAGCTGAGAACCAGCGTCATCAATTACAATATTTTCACGGTTTACAAGGAATATTGCAAGAATGAGTACTGAGTCCTGTGGAGTACCCAGATCCAGTACTAGAAGCCAAAGACGATCTTCCTGTGGGCCACTCCATTGGACGAGAAGGACCCCCCCTCCCACCAAGCTGTGGTAACAGAGAGGATGAGAGAGATCCAAGAGTGGACAGATCGAGAAGGCACGGTAGAGCCGATTTCCAAATTGATGTCTCAATGGCCAATTCTTTAATTCCTCACATAACTTCATTCTTACATATTGTCTTCTTATTATCGTATTTGGGAATGGATTATTTAATTCTATTAAACAGTGGGATGGACAATTATTACGCATCTTGGAACAATCACATTATTTGTAGAGATCCCTGATTACCTTAATCTAAATTCTATATTTTATCCGGTTAACTGTTTTGTTGGTATTTAATAGTCTTACATCCAGACCTATATTCAGGAATAATATAGCTAAATGCTAAGTAAGTAGTCCACATTCATTGTTACTTTGTAGCTATTAAAGCTGTTATTTCCATTTTATATTCCGAGAGAAATAGAACAATTTACAAATAGATTCCTCATTGAACATTGTTACCAGTTTGTAATCTTTAATTCAGTATAACCCGAATTCTCTTAAGATATTACTTCTATAATCGAACAATTGATAATTACTTTCTTACCTAAATTTCATATTACTATTGAGAATATATCATTACTGTTACAACCAGAAATTCTGATCATTGTCTTATAAGCTTTAGTCTAATTGGATCTTTAATTGACAGTCATTTTGATGTATACCACACAATTTAATTACTTAGCCATTACCTGGAATTGTGATTACTTATTGAAACGTATAATTAGTCAAATTGCCACATGTCTTTTCATAATTACTTTTTAGATTATTTTATTTGAATCTTAACTGGAGTTTGACCAAATTGAATTTCATATCTTAAATTATCATTATCGTTTGCATTACCTTCCATACAATATTCTTTTATATACCCTTGTTGAATATTGAATAAACATTATATTTTAAATTGTTAAATCAGTCTAAAGGCCTATTCTTTCCTCTCGGGCGACCCTGTGTGCAGAGGTTTTAGTATGTAAGGAAGATAATCTTAAACGTTATTATAAACTTTGTGAATAGTATAATTCACTGGTGCTGTCGTTTTCCAAACTTAATTTAGTATTTATTCGATCATAAATCTATGAATATTATCCCCAGGATCCTTACATAACTGTCGCAGTCGGACAGGATATTGTAGCGATTTAATTAAGCATAATCAAATAAGAGTATTTACATAGGCATAATTAGTTGCATTAATTACATGCCTACATTTATGAAGTAATTATTAAAGCAAAATTAAGACCTGAGACGAAAGAAAGGCACTGTTGGTAAATTTTTACATCAGAAATAAGCTAACAAAATAAGTTGATCAAGATGAATCCAGCCCCTGTGTTGCAGTCATTTGCGTTAATAGGCGAGATAATGCCGTATGATGGATCTTCAGATCTCGAAGAATTCTTTTTAAGGTTGAATGAAGTGAGAAAGGTGATGAATTGGGGCTCAGAGAAAAAATTTAATGTTGCAAAAATTCAGCTTGAGAAACCTTGAGAAAAGCATTGAAAGAGCGATTTGAAAAGGAGCTTAAAGGAGAAAGCGAGAGATTATTCCGAGAATGTAAACAAGGTGTACAAGAATCAGTAGGTCAGTATGTAACACGGGTACAGTGTTTATGAAATAAGACCAAGCGCAAGATAGTAGGAGAGGGAGCGCAAGTAGTAATAAAGCGTGCATATGCTCAGGAAATATTAGATAAAAAGATTTGTAGAAAGATTTGTAGAGGGCTTAGTACCCCCATTAAGAAGAGTTGTTATATTTAAGAAACCAGGGAACTTGAAACAAGCAATAGAACAGGCTGAAGAAGAGGAGGAAATTGTAAAGAAATGGTGTTTAGAGGGGTATGTTTTGAATCCAATTGGGAAAGAAACAAGAGTGTCATTGAGCCCAGAGGCAGAGGAACAAATTAGTAGACGTATAGAGGACAGATTGCGTAGAAAAGAAAGCACAAATACGAGAGCGCACAGTAAGCGAAAGAAGGCCGAGCGAATATTACCGACCGGCCGCATGGAGAAATCCGCCGCGACTAGGCCGAGGTTCGACCGCAGAGCGAGGGCGAGGCATGCGAAGAAAGCGTTTAGAGATCATCAGCTATAATTGCCATTTAACGGGGCATAAAAGAAAGGATTATGTAAATAAGTCGTTTCAGAGGGAAAACTGTTATTATTGTTTAAAGGAAGGGCATTCGATCCGTTATTGCAAAGAAAGGTTGCAAAAAGAGCAGATAGAGGAAACTAAATTACAACAGGTGGATGCTAAGATAGTAAAGGAACTGGCGACTCAGACACATGAGTGTGCGAACAGCCCCCCTCCCAAAGGAGAGGAAAAGAAGGAAGCAGATGTAGGAGAAACGTTACAGATGGCACACATTTCGGAGGATCCTGGAGAATTAATGATTGAAGGCACATTAGGAGAGGTGAAAGAAAAATTCCAGGTTGATAGTGGAGCAAAAGTTACTCTATTAGGTGAGGATATAGTACAAAAAATAATTGAATTGGGGTATAAAGTTATCGAGGTTAAAGAACCCACTAAAAATTGGTCGGAGTCATGGGATATAATTTCCCTACCAAAGGTATTTATTTGATTAAATTTAAATTCGGCACAAAAAGATACATGTTAAAATGTTATATTGGGAAAAGAAGGGAAGCGATTCCTTATCAAGCTATTTTAGGCAGAGATGCCCTATCAAAATATGATTTTGTAATCAATTTCTACAATAGATTGTTACAAGCAAAGGATAATAATATCCCCTTCATGGGTGTGGATTGCAGATTTAATAACTGAGAGATTTCAAACATCCAAGTGTTCATGGATACAATCCCTGTTCATAGTAAAAGCAAAATTTCCAAACCCCCCTATTCAGCGTCTGTTTGTGAAGGCAGGTTGGCGAGTCAAGACTACAAAGAGCGCATAGGAGTGTTGGAGCCAAAAGATCTTTCAGAAGCAGGTTTGTTAGCAGCTAAATTTTTAGTGAAAGTATCGCAGAAGGATACAATCCCAAATTGAATATTAAATTATTCAGGAGAAACGGTTACAATACAGGCAAATAAAACTATTGGGCATCTGAGTGAGGCTGAGGAGAAGGTGGAGCTAAGTTCCTCCATAGAGGAAGGAAAAGAAACTAAATTAACAAAAGAAGAATTTTTGAAATTATTTCACTTAGATCACTTACCCCCTGATAAAAAAAAAACCATTGGAAGATTTGTTGTACAAATTTAATGGTGCATTCTCGCATTATGAGTGGAATTTGGGATGTTGTAAGATTGAACACCATAAGATTGATACGGGTTCCTCCCCCCTTGTAGCTCAGCCCCCGTACAGAATTCCTTATTCGCAGCGAGGTATCATGAAGGATATGATAGATAATTTGTTAAAACATCAGATCATTGAACCCAGTTCAAGCCCATGGAATGCACCAGCATTGTTAGTTAAGAAAAAAGATGGGTCTTATTGATTCATTGTAGACTATCGTAAATTGAACAAAATTACAACAGTTGATTCTTTCCCCCTACCCAATGTGAATGAAACCTTGAGTCAGCTAGGAGGGGCGAAATATTAGATGCGAATCAAGGTTATTTTCAACTTGAAATCAGTGATTCAGAAAAGACATCGTTCAGTTCCCCGGATGACAAATTTCAGTTTAAGCGTTTGCCTATGGGTCTGAACAATTCACCAGTGCTATGGCAAAGAGCCGCCAATTTCATAGTCAGAGGTGTACAGGACCGTATTTTATGTTACTTAAATGACTTCATTACATTTAACGATACCTTTGCAGACCACTTAGACAGTTTAAAGGTGTTGTTTATAAGGTTACAGGAAGCGAATCTCAAACTTAAGTGTCAATTTCTCAATGATGAAGTGTCAATTTCTCAAGTTAAATTCCCAGGTCATGTTGTCTCGGAGCATGGTATTGCTCCTGATCCAGAGAAAATAACAGCTGTAAAAAACTTCCCCAGATCAAAGAATGGTAAAGAAATTCAATCGTTCTTGGGATTGGCAAATTACTACAGATGGCATGTGAAATCTTTCAGTGCCATTGCAAAGCCATTAACTGAATTAACTAAATTAGACATGCCTTTCATTTGGTCTGATGAAGTAGAGAAAGCATTCCTAAACTTTAAGCAACTCTTAGTTTCTGCACCAATATTAAAAAGGCCTGATTTTTCCAAACCATTTATAGTCGCCACAGATGCGAGCTCATATGTATTAGGTGCAGTATTATCTCAGCATTTCGATGGAAAAGAACATCCTATTGCGTATTGCAGTCGTTTGTTAGAAAAGAGTGAACTGAATTACTCGGTGATCGAAAAAATATTTGGAAGAAGTGTATGCCATAAAACAATTTAGAATGTACTTGAACGACCATGAATTCATATTACAAACAGATCATTGTCCTCTTTTGTGGCTATTTAATCTCAGAGATCCTGCTTCGAAACTTTCCCGCTGGGCGTTGGCGTTAGCCGAATTTAATATTGACATTGTACATAAACCCGGCATTAAAAACACAAATGCCGATGGCCTCTCACGAGTTCCTATCTCAGCAGTGGCAGAATACGAGCCGCTGATATGTAAACAAGAAATAGCCAGGGAACAGCAGTTAGAGAAGAAGTGGAGAGGGATTCGAGAGTATTTCAAGGGCACAGGCGTGAAACCATCCCCTCCTAATTGGCCAGGCAAGGAGGAGAATTTCTTTATGGATGATGATGTCCTTTATCGTATTAAAAGATTACAAGATGGAAAGGAAATATGGGAACAAGTTGTTCTTCTGAATAGTTATGAAACCATGTATTGTATCTATAACTTGATATTCCATTCATCCAGTGGTCACATCAGATCAAATAAGATGCGAGTCAAGATTGACAAACAATTTTATTGGCCAACCATGCGAGCAGATATTCAGAAATATTGTGCTGAATGTGAAAATTGTCAGCTTCATGCAGCTCGACCTAAACGTAAAGAACAGCCGTTACAAAGTTTTCCACTGGTAAAACATCCATTCTATCGTATTGCCGCCGACATTTTGGGGCCAATTACAACTTCCTATGAAGGATATAAGTACATTTTAGGGTCACGGACCATTATTCGAGATATTTGGAAGCTGTTCCGTTGATGGACCAAACTGAGAAAACCGTGGCTAAGGCTTTAGTCACCAGTGTCTTTAATCACCACTCCATTCCGATCCAGTTATTGACCAATCGAGGATCAAACTTTACTTCTGAACTCCTATGAGAAGTTTGCAAGATATTGGGTATCAAAAAACTATTCACCACAGCGTATCATCCCGCCAGAAGCGGAATTGTCGAAAGATTGAATAAAGTTTTAATACAGATGATATGTCACTACGTGGAAAAAGTCAACGATTGAATATCGTTTTGCATGTTTGCATATAACTCCAGTCCACACTCGTCATTGGGAGAAAGCCCATTCCTATTAATTTACGGGAGAGATCCCATCCTTCCTGGTGATATAATCACTGCGCCGAGAAGATCATACTATGGTATTGACATAAATTATGGATGCGAAATCGAAGCTCGCATCAAGTATGCGTTCGATTTGGCAGACAAAATTCGAGGAGAACAAGAGAAAAAAAGAAAAGAATATCACGATAGGCGCCATAAGCCTTATTCATTTAAAGTCGACGACCTCGTGTATTTACCAATCCCTCAAATTAAACCGGGATTAGTGAAGAAGTTACACCCCACTTTTGAAGGACCATATCAGATCATTGATCAGTATTCACCAGTAAACTTCTTGATTAAACATGTGAAACGGGAAAGACTAAGGTTGTCCATGCGAACCGGATAAAACCGAAGATAGGAGACCTACCACAAGATCCCTGCCACAGGGAACGACGAGTCCGAGCTCCAGTAGCCACGCCACCCGAGCCCCAGGCGCCGTCGACTTTTCCCGAAGAGGATTTGTTCCTGCCGCCCCCTGCGATGCCAGAATCCGAGCTGAATGTGGAGCCCGCGAGGCCGCCAACCATCCCAGGAGGAAGCAATGAAGCCGGGAGAGCCGAAAATGCAACTCCCTCTCATCCGTACAGACTACGCTCACAAGGAAGCGTTCCAGAGGTACCTTGGGTTTTGCCGTCCATTCAAGACAAGCGTACCACTGAAGCTTTAGAATGACGCCCACCCAGCGATGATGTTCCAGTAGTTTCAGAGACCTTAATGACCGAACAAGAGACCGAACACATTGAAGAAGATTTCACGAGCAAAGAGGACCTCGACGAACTTTCTCAAGTCGCCGCCCTGGTCAATGAACCTGTAGTGCCCATTACTTAGAGTTTCTTTGTAGATTGTTAAGAGAGATAGTTCACGAGTACTTAGGTACTCTCCATGGATAAAGTCCCAAATAAATAATTTCAATGGGGCCAGGATTGGATTTACGTTTTGAATTTTAGACCATAACAAACTCACCTTGTCGTATCATTAGTCAGCCCCTCGAGTCCATTTATATTTGCTAATATTTACTAAAGCTTAAATGAAATTGTGGGACACCTAATAATTAAAGTGTATTTAGAGGAAACCCATAGTAGCAAAGATAAACTTTGTAATATCCCATTCTGAAGTATATTAGAGGAAATTTTATAGTATTTAGTTTTGTGGTTGTCTATCTTCCTGATTTGTTCATATATATCACTATGGTTGACTATATCATGAGCAAAGTCGTGGGAAATAGTACAGTCACTTTTTGTCGTTGTTTCGAGTAATGTTTGAATTATTTAGCGCTACTCATGTAACCATTGCGCGTCGATATTGATAAGAACAATTGTTGAACTTGAATGATATTGTGGGATTTTAAACCAATTAAAATTACGTTAGTTATTTAGTCTTTAGAAGAAGCTGAAGCGTGAAATTTAAGTAACCTTTATTAAGAAAGAAGTACTAATAACAAACTATAAGTATCCAGAAAATTATTAGATTTATCGGTTGCCTTCCTTGAGTTTACTTGCAAGTTGCACATTACTACAGATAGTGTGGTACTTGGGCAGCTTCAGAGAGGTAGCGATATGTCAGACTAGTTTGCACTTAATAATATTGCTCATATGAGCATTGCGCGTCGTTGTGGTTGAATTATTCATTAACTTGATATAGTTATAAGAATTACAGACACTTTTAGAATTAAGTAACGGTATTGTGTCGAAGGGGTAGTCCCTTAAAGGTTCAATTTTATGGTTGGAGCAAATATTGTGATTCATAGAATCGAGTAATCGTATGGAAACCGTGAAACAGGGCAGTTTAACTTTACGAGTAAAGAAAGTTGATTCATATACATAGATATATAATTTTAAGGCGTTAGTATACCATTATAATAAAGATGTCGTGCTTAAGCAAATCAGAGAGTGCCCAGAGAGAAGCTGCATAAGGGAAGTCCCCCTTTGAGCATGCCAAAACGGGAGTGGACCAGAAGTCGTTGTAGAGAGGTTGCGAGATGTCGCACACTACCCTCTTCAACCCTCGTTAGAGTAACAGAGGGTGAGAGAAAGCTAACCCTGTATCAGCTGCGTAGATTTTATGACGTTGAATTCCATAGTTCGGAGGTAGGCTTAGCTACCCTACCTCAGTTCTCGAATTCTGTTGTTTAGTAGCATTTATAATTACTCTAGTGTTTCTTTTTAAATCATACATAGATATTATGAGAACAATAGAAGAACCAATTGCCATAAATTTTGTAGTAGAATGCTGTCAGATATATCATGATTGACACGTTTTTAACATTAAAGTCATCTACTTAATAATAATAGAGATTATTAATTATTCGATAATATTTTGTATCCTTAGTGGACCCTATTACTTTATATAGCCATAGATAAATTGTAGAAGTCACCCGTAAAGAGCTAAAGCTCCCTCATATCATATTTAAGAAGTTTACTTTTTTTTTGTAAGACAAATTGAGGAGTTTAATCTCATATTAATGTTAAATTATAAGTTTTATTGTTAGTTCATAGCATGCACAGCTACACATGAGACCGAGTTATATTTTCCGTATAGATCTGGGCCACTCTGATCTTTATTCCTAAGAAAGATTAAGAAGACCGTTTTAGTACAAGAACAGAAAAAATTTTTTTTCCGACTAGTTAATCAGAAATAGAATATAAATAATTAAACATTAGCCTACCTGGATGCCTGGACATCAGAACGTGTTGACATCTTGAGTAGAAGAAACGATCCATAGCGATGCGTCAATCGTTGTCATCACCGCAGTCATATGAAGCCTGGCCCGTCGTTCATGATGCGTGGACTGATCACTCCCACGGCATGACTTCGTGGCATTCCAGTGATTCACTTGTACGATCGAACATTATCCATATGAAATTATTGAAGAGAAGCAAAGAAATCCAGTCCAGAACGAACAGTATACATTATTCCAGTCATTGTTTTGATAGCGTAGGTCAAAGTGCACATCACAGATACATTCATTTCCAAGTCTTTGTTCTCCACTTGCCGCATGGTGTGAGAGATATAGAAGCACACATTTCTCGTTATTAAGAAGTATTTACATGAAACAAGCACTTCCTTCTTACTAGAATCGTATAGTAGTGATGGTAATATTCCTTGTGGCAGTGTATGAATAATACGTTATTTTGTTTTCGGCTGGTTCGAGCAGGAGAACGTACGAGAGAAGCTTCAAATGAGGAGAGCCTCAGGAAGTAACGCCATCTATTGAGACCATATACAACGAAAGTTAATCCTCCTTTCAATTCTTAAGAAATTTTCCGATTTTGAGACTAGGATGATGATTTATGCTCTAAATAGAAAGTAAATGAAGAAACTCACACTCCTCTAGATTTAATTAATTGTTATTATTTAAGAAACAGTTTGGAAAATTATTTCTTTCAAATATTATACCCGACATTCCTTTGATAAACTTGACCAGCTGGTGACCTAGATAATCAGAGAAAGCTAAAATAAAACCAGTCCGACCCCTTTTTCCTTGTAAATGGAACCTGTCTTAACTATTGTTCCTGGATTAGCATTGAAGGGAGAACCTTACTTCCTCGAAAAAGGAAATCAATAAAGAGAAATATTATCAGAAATAGAAAGTTTTGCACGAATGCTAAATGGAATAAAATTATAATGATGTTTAAAGTTTATTCCAGATAATATAGGAGCAATCGATACACGTTTAGGATAAATGATAAATCTTTTCAATTTGATATTTTAACTTTAGGGTTGATTCTTTTGTTAAACTATGGGTTAGCCTATCTACTCTCTAGCTTAATAATAAGTAAACATCACTACAGATGACAAGAAGGGATGGCGGGTGCTTAGCTATTAATATGTTATTGTTGTACATAGGATGTTGTTTAAAAGCTCCGAACCCCCCCTCATCGACACAATACCGACATTTTGCTGTGATAAAAGATGTATCTAAGTTCTTTTGGAAACAATTTAAATTTGTGTAGTGAAAATTGCGTTTGCGTAGTGATTATTACATATATTTCATGATATATTTTCCGATCTAGTTTTATATAGTACACATTTTGAAGCCCTGTTTTACACGTATCACACATTTATTCTATGGGACATCAACCACTACATATATAAACCACTACATTTTTCTTCTTTCTATTGTCCTTTTAACTTTAATATTTTGGCCGAGATAATTGGAATGAGTTTGGCTTTCAGGAAACCACACCCTGAAGCCAAAGAAGCCTCTGAAGATGCCCGACACCAGATACCTGCTGACGTTTGAGGACTCCAAACCCCCTCGGAGCAGACGATGCCCGTGAAGGACACTTTGAGAGCAATTCCGCATTCCAATCCGTAAACGGAGATCCAGAGCGAGAGAGAGCATGCGAATGTCCAGGCTCCTCGCATCCGATCTTCTATCTGTGCATCGCAGAAGCAAGATTGTGTCACAAACTGACAAGTACTATATAGTGTTTTCCTTGTAATGTTATTCTGCAGTGATTTAGTAATGTTCTATTTGTAGTGATTGATAAACTTTTAGTAATAATACCCATGTTTATGACTAAGAAACTTTTTGTAAGTTGAACATTGAATTGTGTGAAATTAAAAAAACTATATAGAGTGTATTAAGAACTTTGAACTGTGTGACAAACTAAATCAAACAGTTGTGCACAAATCTTCGTTTTAAACAGGCCTATACATATAGGCACAAATCTTCATGCATTTCATATAGTATTAAGTATTTTAAGCTATATACCATTATGCTTTACATTCTGATTCTTGTTATCCTTGATTGATTATTAACTGACTAACCTCTGAATAACCAGTCTATTTTCTTTATTAAGGGAATCAGTGAGATTGTTTATATTATACATTATCATTGAATGATTTTCCTTGAGTTTGTTACTTGCCATTTGAGATGTAGGCTTGCCGGCATCGACTCGATCTGTCTCGCTTCATCATGGAAGATGCTGCAGAGAAGCAAGACCGCCCAGAGGATTTCAGGTAACAGTACCTCCTCGGGGCGAGGCTTTTCTTGCAGGGGGAGGTATTAGTAAGGTTTTGAGGATTAATTAGCCAGAATTTGAATATTCAGATTAGTTATGCAAATGAGTTATTTACATTCGCGCTCATAATTATTTAGCCAGATTCAGAATTTAGGATTTTATGTAAAGTTTTAGAAGAGTTTTAATGCAGAGAAGGATTAAATAAAGTTATTAATTGTTTAAATATTTTTATGCGTGGGTGTTAGGAGTTGTTAAAAGTGAGCCAAGTTTTAATGTTTGACAGAATTAAAAAGTAAGAATCAGTTTACACATCATTAATTTGTTTGAAAGAATCATATTCAAGGACTGAAAAAGCATGGAGTGAGTGGGATAGTGGAATAAGAGAACCGGATGAGTGAAGATAGAAAAAACAAGAAGGAGAAGGTAAGATTTGGACTTTGAAATATAAAGGGAGCAAGAGACAAGGTGTGATCACGTGAAAGCAAAAAGTTTTATTATTATAGTATCAGTTAGAGAGGTATTTTTAAGGTTGATTGACAGGAGAATTCACATTTTTTGTGATGGTTGATTCGCGTGTGATTGGCTATTGAAAATTGAAAGTGTTGTTAGCGATTCTAAGAGAAAGAGATAGTCAGTAGCAATGTAACGATTCCCGTAGCAGAGTGTGCGGCGAACTACTCTTAGATTTTATATTAATTCGGCGTCCATCTGGTAATCCTCTGATTCCAGATGGGAAGTTTTAAATTTTAGTATTAACCCAGTTTGAGTTTTAGTTTATGAAAATGTAAGCGTCAGGTTGAACTTTAGTTAGCTCGCATTATCGAGGTATTTTTGAGGAATTCTATCAAGCTGAGAACCAGCATCATCAATTACAATATTTTCATGGTTCACGAGGGATATTGCAAAAATGCGTACCGAGCCCCGTGGAGTACCCAGATCCAGTACTAGAAGCCAAAGACGATCTTCCTGTGAGCCACTCCATTGGACGAGAAGGACCGCCCATCCCGCCAAGCTGTGGTAGCAGAGAGGACGAGAGAGATCCAAGAGCATACAGATCGAGAAGGCACGGTAGAGCCCATTTCCAAATTAATGTCTCAATGGCAATTCTTTAATTCCTCACATAATTTCATTCTTAAATATTGTCTTCTTATTATCGTATTTGGGACCGGATTATTTAATTCTAATGAACAGTGGGAAGGATAAATATTATGCACCTTGGAACAGTCACATTATTTGTAGAGATCCCTGATTACGTTAATCTAATTTCTCTATTTTATCCAGTTAACTGTGCTGTTGGTATTTAATAAAGTCTTACATCCAGACCTATATTCAGGAATAATATAGCTAAATGCTAAGTCAGTAGCCAACATTCATTGTTACTTTGTAGGTATTAAGGCTGTTATTTCCATTTTACATTCCAAGAGAAATAGAACAATTTACAATTAGAGTCCCCATTGAACATTGTTACCAGTTTGTAATCTTTAATTCAGTATAACCCGATTTCTCTTAAGATATAAATTGTATAATCGAACAATTGAGAATTACCTTCTTACCTGAATTTCATATTACTATTGAGAATATATCATTACTGTTACAACCAGAAATTCTGATTGTCTTAAAAGCTTTAGTCTAATTGGATCTTTAATTGATAGTCATTTTGTTGTATACCACACAATTTAATTACTAAGTCATTACCTGGAATTGTGAGTACTTATTGAAACATATAATTAGTCAAATTGCCACAAGTCCTTTCATAATTACTTTTTACATTATTTTATTTGAATCATAACTGGAGCTTGACCAAATTGAATTTCATATCTTAAATTATCATTATTATTTGCATTACCTTCCATAAATATTGTTTTATATACCCTTGTTGAATATTGAATAAGCATTATATTTTAAATTGTTAAATCAGTGTAAAGGCCTATGCTTTCCTTTTGGGCGACCCTGTGTGCGGAGGTTTTAGTATGTAAGGAAGATAATCTTAAACGTTATCATAAACTTTGTGAATAGTATAATTCACTGGCGCAGTCTTTTTCCAAACTTAATTTAGTATTTACTCGACCATAAATCTATGAATATTATCCCCAGGTTCCTTACATTATGGACCAAGTAAAATGCAGGAAAATCTCAGAGAATCTGCTCCCCTTTGCTAAGAACAATTTGCCTAGGGGTTAGACCAAAATGGAATTCACACACCATAAGAGCAAATACACAATAAAACTCCAAATTTTGCCAGAAGAAGAGGACGCATGCAACTCTCTATAAAACTAAAACTACAGATGGATAGCAAACCCTAAACGTCCATCCGTATGAAGTAGGAGCCAGAAACCTATAACGCCCACAATAATTTATTATCATTAATAAGCCAAACGCACGCAGCACGTTTTTGTGTTTGCTGCAAAACAGGACTCACGAAACGACTAGTGGCTATCACCACCATGAGTGCGGATAAAATGCAAAGTCTTAAGCGGCTGGAGAGGGTTTTTCACCCGCAGCCGACTTCATATGCATCCAACGAATGTCGAATAACTTGGTGACAAGCACTTTTTTATTCATATATATGATAATAACTGAAGAAACATCTCCAAGATTTCGAAAGACAAATTGAAAAGGATTTTTCTTTCCCTTTTCAATTTGTCTTTCGAAATCTTGGAGATGTTTCTTCAGTTATTTTCTTATATTTGAGTTATTTTCATCAATTTATTTGATGGCTAAGGGGTAAGGACTATTCCCGATCTTCGAGTCGGGGCTTGCTCTGCCGATTGCGTTGCTATGTGGCTTCAATGAAGTCTATTTGGATATCTTGCAACAGCAAAGAGCTTCATATCCGCGGTAACTCAGTTGGGGATTTTTTCCTTCCCTTTTCACTTTTTTATTACTTTCAGGGCTTCGAGCCTAACATAACTCTGGGCCCTGCAGGCCACAATGGTCACTGTTTTCCGTTGCTTGAACGCCTTTGGCCCAAAATAATGATACATAGCCCAACCTTTTTGGTTACAGAGGTCAGTTGGTTTCCTCCCGGCCGGTTACAGGAAGCTAATGGCCAGTTATTTGCCTTTATTTGCTTTATTTGCCTTCAGAAATCGCGGTGCAGCGTGTTCTATCTGTTTGGCTCTGGGGCTGAGAAGATCCATGATTGAGATCCAGTGGTTTTGCATTTTCCCCTACCTTTTTCCAGTGCTTTTTTTTGGCTGACTGTTACTACTCTCGGCACTTCGCGCCTCACATAACTCTCGGCCCTGCGAGCCTCATTGGTCACTGTTTTCCTGAGGTAAGTTGTCTATGACGTACCCCTCCGGGTGTTACCTAAATATACCTACCCCAACGTTTTTGTTTACAGGGGGCAGTTGGTTTCCTCACGGCCAATTACAGGAGGCTAATGGTCAGTAATTTGCCTATATTTGCTTTATTTGCCTCCAGTAATCGCGGTGCAGCATGCGTTATCAGTTTGCATCTTCTTAGCCCCTAGCCACTGCTCTGGTGGTTGCATGCAGGGAGGTGCCAACTGTATTCAGACTGAACCGTAGCAAGACTAATTCATTTTTCTACTATTTATTGGGTGGTAAATTACTGGTGATAGTGTGACGTTGTCACTTTTTAGTTTGTTCTGTTTATCGTTTTTGTAAAGAGATACAATATTCCTCCCTTAGAAAAGGACTACATGACACTTTCTGGTGTCAGTTTATATAAGAATTCATTTGAATTCCAGTGTTGTAGTTCACCCTGTAATCATTTAGGCACGAGTCTGTTTTGCCTTTGTTAGGACAGAAACTCCATTGTCGGACGAAAGCTCCATTTGTACCCGGACAGAAACTCTTATCGGATATTATTTCCTGTTAATCGTCCAGCCACAAATTGTGTTGGATTTTATTACTATAAAATCTTTATTGTATTGAAATTGTCAGAGATTATGAATGTAAGAATTAATATGATTATGTGTGTATCAATTTATGTAGAAGTTTTAGTTTACTTGTATTTTTAGAAGAATCCTTTTGGTAAGAACATCGCCCATGCTTCGAATCTAGCATGCTGGCGATGACGTCATCTTCTATCAGAGTCTAGAAGTGACATGCGTGAAATCTGAAAGTGGATTGAGAGCTTCACGCACGCCACCACCAGGGGGCAGCTCGACGCCCACCTTGGATATAAAAAGGACGCTGGAGAATACACCAGGATCATTCCCGATCTACAGATGAGACCTGTAAGACCTATGTGAAGATGGAAGCCCAGGAAGACAAGGATGCCGAAACAGATGCCTTAGGACCGGGAACAATCTTGTTCCACCCGGACTGGGATCCTTTTGCGTTGATATTGTAATTAGCGGTTAGGCCTAACCCTCTCTTGGAAAGAGAAAACCACGTGGTAATTTTTGTATCGTTCTATTTATCTTCATTGTTGATATACCTTACTTGTATTCTTGAGATATTAGATCATTAATTTCTAAGTTTAGAAAATTATTAACTAGCTTTATCATAGGTACGTTGTTCAGGAATTTTACATTAATTTTGGTTAGTTTAATGGGAAGGTTTATAGCCGTTTTTGGATGTAATTTACGCTTATAACTTTGACTTTAGAATATGTTTGGAATTGCTAGGACTGTGTTGGATTATAGATTTATATTTATTAAGATGATTTGGATTATTCAGTGGGAATTGTTATTGTGATGCTTTATAAGGATAGTAGGATTTCTTAAGTTAATAGGTTGTGGATGTAATATTAGTGGGATTGGATTTAACTGAATCTTAGTGCCATTATTAGCAGGCTTTTAAGTTTGTAAGCTTTGTTAGTTGAGACTTTAGAAGGGATATAGAATTATTAGACTGTTATGAAATGTAGACTTTGGGAGTATAGTGATTTATGGATTGTGAATTTTGTTGACTATAGAACAGCTAACTTTGTATTAGGAAGGTTTATTATATTGTAATCTAATCTGGGAACTGACCAAGTGAGGTTAAGTTTATTTTATGAATGGATTATTGATGTAGCTGTATTATGATGCCTAGTAGCTCTTTAAGATTGTTATGCATTGATCAGCTAAGTTTGATTATTCCTTTAGGATTATGCGTTGTTAATGACGATTAGATGTGTTAATCTTGTGGAAGTTAGCCTGTATTCTTTATTTGATTGTTTGTGAGGCATTTAGGTGATTGTAATACTAGCATAGTGGGCATCTAAACAGTTTTATGTTATGGGGAAAGGTTTGGCTTCCTTATTGGTGTGCATACCTGGTACTTGGTTAGTGTGGGGGCTTGGGTATTTTGGTTCATAGACAGTGGCTGTGTTAACCCGTAATTGGAAGGCTAGTCCCGTTTGTTCGGACTGGTATCTGGGTTTTATTGGTAGCCCGCTGGTGTTGGATCTGGTGTGTGGCTTTGTTTTCCCGCTATTGTGACCACCCCCTTGTGTTTATGCATTTACACAACATTGTTTTTTTAGCGTGGCTATTTGGGAGTCTTATTAGTTTAGACTTGTGCTAGTTATTACTTGATCATTAGTTGTCACTACTTGGATCTTACAGTCTACATTATAATGTATGTACATTGCTTACTGCCTATTTTTGTTTAACTTGATTTATTGTATTTATCTTGTCTGTTATTGTGAATAAACCTCATTATCGCATATCAATCAGTCCCACCCCTTTCTTAATTTAAGTTGGCACCCTTCTTAGGAAGGATTGCTGACAAGGTGATGTTAACCCTAAAGTGACTTCACCACAATAGATCATTGTGAGTGGAAAATCATTGTTTCCGAAAGCATTCACACGCCCCTAAAGACATAAATACCCCTTTGTAGTTGCATGCAGGAGGTGCCAACAGTACTCAGATGGAACTGTGGCAAGGCTAATTTGTTTTTCTATCTGTGGGTGTAAATTACAGTCGGTGGTAAATTACTGTGCATGGTAAATCACTGTGGGGGGGGGGGGGGGAACCTAACCTATCCTAAGCAAATGCATACATACTCCAACCTCTTTAGTTACAGGGAGCGAATAATTTTCCCCAGCCAATCACAGGTGGCTAATGGTTTGCGTTTTTTTTAATCACTAGAGGCAACCATAGTGGTTTTGTGACCATTTGAGCTAACCTAGCCTAACTAATACGTATATACCCCAATCTGTTTAGTTACAGAGAGTGGAATATTTCTTTCTGGCCAATCACAGGTAGCTAATGGTTCGCATATATTAATAATTACTGGTGGCACCAATAGTGGTTTTTGGCCATTTGAACTAATCTAATTTAATCTAATACACCAATCTGTTTAGTTAAACAAGGCGGATAATTTCCCCCAGCCAATCACAGGTGGGTAAGGGTTCGGGTGTTTTTAATCACTCGAGACAACCATAGTGGTTTTTCTGACCTTTTCAGTATTGCGTCTAAGGTCTTGAGGCAGATTACGACTTCTAACCGTTCTATATTCGCACCCCCAATTTTGTTTTTCTGCATCACCTGCCTCCACCAATCCAAACCTTCAAGCGCATTGATGGTGCAATTTGACGGTACTCAGCAAACACCACCACAATTGGTTAAACATCACTTTACTAAATCCTAACAACAATACAGATTAATTAAATAACATCAAGACACATTAGATTAGCTAAAAAAAACCCGGAAATTTCTATAAACCTATCCAATAATGCATCGTGATAACTTGCTAACTAAACCTAATCTAACCTAACCAAATTACCAAATTTGAAATATTCTAACCAACGATGCATCCTCAACATAGAACTAACTCACAAATCTAATCTAACCTAACTTACTGTACTGTGTTTTAATTAACCCATTTAATTCATAGAACAGGTCAAGAATTTTGTAAGAACCCAATGACCATATTGATCATAGGCATAACTTCCTAACTCAACCTAACCTAACCTAACCTAACCTAACCTAACCTAACCAGATTTTATTAATTTATTTTAAAGATATGATAAATTACGCTAGGTTTGATAGGTTACCTTAGAAAATTAGGGATTTTGCAAGATCCAGTCCATCAATGCATCATGATTACAGGGCTAACTTATCAATCTAACCTAATAACAAAGATGCAAGTTCCAATAAGACCTCAATATCACAAACCAAACTCATAATCTTAAATTAGAAACAGATCATAAATTATTTCATGTTTTATATATCAATGCACTATTTTACTTTACAGAGTTCCATTTCTGAAATTGCTTACTATCTATGCGAGAAAAATTTTCAACTGTGAAAAGCCAAATGAAACACTTGAGAGACATACACAAAAAATTAACCACTCACTCATTCCTACAATGCCTTATGTGCAAGGATTTTCAGTGCACATACCACAAGCAACTCTGCAAACATTTACAATCAACACAACAAATAACTGTGAAAACACATACTCAGCAATTTGAAAATGAAAGCGGCATTACTTTTTATAAAATTTAAAACATAACAATACCATCAATTAAAACAAATTACAACATTTATTACAGCTTTCAATAACTGGAAATCAACCATTGAAAAAGACACCAAAACTCAATTTGTTAAATATTCAACAATGAAACTTCTCTCAGATGGGTCAAAGAAAACTGTCTACCACTGCAGCAGATCCAGCAATTATGTACCAAAAGGTGCTAGAAAGAGAAAGAGGGAACTGAAGACACAAGGTTCAAGAAAACTAGGTTTTTCATGTACAGCAAGAACAGAAGGGTTTGTTAACAACTCAAATTTGTGGAAAATAATATTCTATCAAATTCACTGTGGTCATGGAGAAGACAATTTAGGCCATTTATCTCTTACCAAAAGTGATCGTATAGACATAGCAACAATACTGCTCCAGGATATTCCAGACAGGCAAATATTAGGTCAGGTTCGTGACACTGTTGGTTGTGATCTTTCTCGAAAACAACTTTTAACCAAGCAAGGCATTAGAAACATAAAACGCGACTTTAACATTGGAGTTTCACAACATACCAATGGTTTAATTAGTGTTAACATGTGCCATGAAAAACTAAAACAACTACATGAAAAATATCCGGTGAAATATTTTAAACAGCAACATCAAAGTAATGAAAACTTAAAAGATGAAGATATTGCTATTTTAATTATGACAGAAGGTCAAAAATTTATCTTTTCGAAATTTGGAACAGATGTAGTTTGTATTGACGGAACTCATGGGACAAATACTTATAAATTTATTTTAACAACACTGCTTGTGTTAGATGACAACTGTGAAGTTTTTCCAGTATGCTTCATGATCAGCAACAAGGAAACTGAAGAAATGTTCAAACTTTTCTTTACAGTTATTCAGGATAATGTTGGTCTAGTGAAAGAAGAGATTTTTTTAAGTGATGATGTAGAAACATATTACAATGCATGGAAGCATGTAATGGGTCCTGTTGACCATAGATTACTTTGTTTATGGCATTTTGTGCATTTGTGACGGGACATGTGCGATATCTGGTGTAATATCCCACATGACCCGCCACTACAGTTATGCATTTAAAAAAAAAAGCATATCTGTGTTGTTATTTTTTTATTGTTATTTTATTACCAAACATGAAAACGGGATATTTATGTAAGAAGGGAGCGAGCGTGGGAAAACATGATGAAGAGGGGGGAGGTCTTAGTGAACTTGAAGTTAGGAACGAAAGCAAGAGAAGAGAGGAGGTATAAATTATAAGCATATTTTATTTCTTTTTAAATTATTATTGAAACTTGGAATACGTACTGACTCGACAAAACATAAAATATTAAGATAAAGAATAAAAAAACAGGCCCTCTCAATGGAACAAGGTATAAGATGCAATATGCCTAAGTTGGAGAAAGTAGGCCTAAAGACGCCTTTTGTTTTGGGACTAGTGAGCAGTGAGTGAAGGACAATAGGCAAAAGGGAAGGAGCTGGGTTGCCTAGGCAACGGCCAGCAGGAATGGAATTCTGAGACTTCGAAAACTTGTAAGCCAATTAAAGAGACGACTCGATAAAAGGAAATAAAAATCTTGTGTTTGAAAAGAAAGAAAAAGAAAAAGAGAAGAGAGAGAACCAGCGATTGAATAAGACATAAAAAAAAGTTAATGTGTTAAAAATGCGTTAATGTGTCTTGTTTGAAAAAAAAAAGGGAGAAGCGCTAAATGCAATTGCAACATTTATGTAACTTTAATTATACTACAAGAAGAATAATCGAAGAAAGGATGTATATGCAGAGAGTCACCTGCTGAATGGGAGAGAAAGCTGCGATGATAGCAGAGAGAAAGAATAAAGAAACAAACGATACGAGCGACAACGGAGCCAAAGCAAGGACGCAAGAGGCAGCCCCACATGCAGAGCCATAGTGTAGTGGAGGTAAGCGGGTGTAATCAACCGACTTGGTAACAGAGGAACACCAGAGAACGACGGTAGACCACTACAGAGAGATCGGAACCATGAGACTGGCAGATTAAGTGCATCAGATCCAAAGAAACTTCACAAGTTTAGCAAAAGTGTGCCAAGTAGACTCAGATAAGTGTTACAGCATTGAGCAGGCCTGCACGTGTATAATTACTTAAAAAGTCACTTTACAGTAATAAAAGCGTAAAGACTGAACATTGATAGTGAACATTAGACTTTTAAGCAAACTTGTGAATTTGAGAGCGTACAGCGGGAGTAATAACTAAAACATTGAGAGAGCTATTTATCTGTATTGTTTTATTGTTCGAGAATTAAGATACTTTAATATTTTTACTGACACCTTTTGCAATTGACTCAATTAATAGATAAGTATTTGTTCATCGCGCACAAACTAGGGGGATTTTAAGGTACTGCCATCTAATGGCGTTTGTCAGCATCTCATTGAAACCGAAAGCTTTCATGATCCTGTTAAAAATAAGATTCGCACGTTCACTTTGAATAGGGTTTAAAAATCAAACCTTATGTTTCGCGCAGTTTTTTTTCTTCTTTTTTTTCTTCTTTCTTTCTTTATCCTTTTTTTTTTATCTTGTCTCAGTTTTAATGTTCTGTCATATCTTTCTACAATATTCATTTCCAAAAAAGTTGGGACAGTGCAACATATAAGAAGAACTCCAACACATTTGTTTGGATTATTGTATTGCCGTTTATTTCAATGCATTGCAATACATAAACGATAAATTAGGCATGGGATCACATATCTTATATGCTTAAAGAAAGATACAGGTGGTTTTCCTGTTTGGCACGTGCAACACACTCCCAAAAAAGTTGGGACAGCACGGCTTCTTTGATCCTATTTCGACTGTTCATAATTTGACGTTATATTTAATCAGGTCACATCATTCCAAGTTGTTTGATAATATTGCATGCCATATCGTAGCTTTGAAAGTTCCCATGGTGTGGCGTCACCTCTCCTCTTGATGACACACTGTAATCTTCTGGGCATCGATGACACCAATCTTTCTAACACCGTAACCGGAATTCGGTCCCATTCCTGTTGGATATAGGTTTTCAGCTGTTCAACTGTCCGGGGTCGTCGCTGTCGTAGTTTTCGTTTAATAATACGCCAAACGTTTTCTATAGGTGACAGATCCGGGCTGCAAGGGGGCCAATCCAACATACGAATGCGCTGCCGACGTAGCCATGCAGAAGTTATGCGCGCTGCATGCGGTCTGGCGTTGTCTTGTTGAAATATACACTGACGTCGTCCAAACAGGCGCCTCTTAGATGGCACCATAGCTTGTTCCAGGATCTGTATATACGCTTCAGCATTGACGGTGCCATTGCAGATGTGCAAGTCTCCCATTCCATGGCCACTAATACAGCCCCAGACCATGACAGACGTGGTTTCTGTACCGAACGCCTGTAGCACGCGGGAATATCCTTTTCGTCTTTGGTCCGGAGTGTACGGCGTCCATTATTTCCGTAAACAATCGTAAAGGTTGATTCATCGGACCACAATATGTTCTTCCAGCGTGCTTGGGACCAATTGCGATGGGCTCGAGCCCATATCAGACGGCGACGTTGCTGTCGTTTGTTGATGTATGGCTTCCGTTGTGCACAGTATAACTTAAGCTTGCATTTGTGGATGCACCGGCGTACAGTAATCAACGATAATGGCTTCCCGAAGAAATCGCGGGCCCACGTGGCTATGTCCGTAATCGCAGCATTCCTATGCGTGACGCAGTGACGTCGGAGGATCCGAAGAGCTCGAGCATTCAGAATAGGTTTTCTACCTTGGCCTTTCCGAACTGTGATCTCACCACTATCTCGGTAGCGCTTGATAATATTATGTACTGTAGATGATGACAGGTTAAATCTTCTGGCTATTGCACGCTGAGAAACGTTGTTTGTGAATTCTTGAATGATTCGAACATGAAGATCTTCGCTAACTGGCTTGCCTCGACCCATCGTTCCGAATAAGTTACCTGAACGACGGATGGCAACTGTTATTTATACGGAATGTAGTACGACGTCATCATTCTAGATTATTCCCGAACAATTCGGAAGGTTCCACTACTAACGGCGCTTTCTACAACGTATGTCCCTACTATTTTGGAACGTGTTGCAACACCCCCATTCAAAATGAACGTCCCGGCCACGATACAAAATGTTTTGGTGCACACAGTATATTTATGTCATTTCATAAACGTATCTGCTATTTTGTATTCGCGAGAAAGTTTTGTTACATCATCCCTTTTTGTTTTTTCTATATATTTTGCACTGTCCCAACTTTTTTGGAAATGAGTATTGTACTTCTATGTTCATTTTGTGTCCGTCCCTGTACTTTTTTCATAGGCTCTCTGTATTCTTTTATTTTAGTGACCTCTTTATTATGCGATACTATTTTACAGGGTGACTATCGACCGGGCTTTGTCAAAAAAAAATTGTGTAACCCGAAACGGTCAGGGAATTTTTTTCAGGGATAATTATTATTATTATTATTATTATTATTATTATTATTATTTTTTCAGGGAATTTTACGAAACCGTTTTGCTAGACACCCTATCTTTCCTCAACTTTTTTATAATTTTAATTTTGTATGTGTTATCCTATTGCATTATTTTTCGTCACCCTCTTATTACCTCCTATTTGTCCTCCTTCCTGGCCTATCCCAACATGTCTTCAAATTCCTCTTCTGCTTTTTCAGCCAACACCGTCTTACTGTTTCCTATGCCAACTATATATAAAGGCGTCCTTTAGTACATTTTTCATAAGAGTGGACTACTCACCAGAGAGGACACAGAGAAACGGACTACTCACCAGAGAGGAGTACTCAGCATCATCCTACTCATAGATGGTATCCTACTCTTAGGTGGTATAGATTGGAGATGGAACGTTAATTGAAGGTGCATTCTCTTAAGGTCAGCGGTTTTTTATATCCTATTCTTTAAGACTGTTTTTTCTACAGATCTTATTCTGGAAAAGCCCTTTTCAGGGCTAGCAGTCTGACTATTGTTTACTTATTATTTTAAATTTTATCATAATGCCAGACTCAGGCAAAGCGTTAAGTGGCATTGCAAGCCAAAAAACAAGTGATGGTAAATATACGTATGGCGAGATATATAAAGATGCCTGTAAAGATTACAGATTCGAAGCTTTTGATGCTATAATTAAGGATAAGCTAGAGGTTATGCGCCAAGAAATGTGCACTAAATATGATAATTTACAAGGAAAAGTCGAGTCACTAAAAGGGAACATAACTGAAATCCACGATAAAATTGCTAATATGAATGCTGAAATATCTGCAGCACGTAATGAAGCCAACAAGAACTTTAATAAGTTGGAGCAGTTCCTCAAAGATCAATTCTCTGCTCTGTCAATGAAAGGTAATCAGCCTACTGGTATAACTTCTGACTATCTAAGAGACTCTTGTGAAACAGAGAGTGTGAATCATCAGCCTATGGAAATTATCCCCTCCGGCTTAGGGAGTAATGATAACGATATCAAAGACCCGATTAGTACAAATCGCAAACGGCTATACAATGATACGGATAAATGGATACCTGCAAAATCTAAAAAGGCTAAAAAAGGGTTGAAAATTGACAACATTAAGGATGTTGTTGATATATATGATACAATCGCTGTTGCTTTTCGAGAAAGCAAGTCCGAACAGCGAAAAAATGTTGAAAAGCCAAATACCAAGAGTAGCTCCTATATTCCGCCAATCATAATACGTACTCACGGTCAGCCAATCAAGCAAATCCTGGGCGAGATTCAAAAGCATGTGGCGATTAACCAAGTTACTGTACACACAGGCAGAGCAGAGACGATCAAAATAAGGTGTCATGATGAGGAAACTCATAGTAAATTGGTGTCTGGCATTAAGGCTGATAACGTGCTAAAGATTCAGCATCATCAACTTAAATCGGAAAAAGTCCTCAAATACGTTATACGAAATGTAAACGTGACCTATGACCTTAACGATTTTAAGGAAGACCTGAAAAAGGCTAACTACTTTCCTGAGAAAGTGATTAGGCTTAAAAAAGCCAAAGGATCAATAGATATGCCCATGATTCTGGTTCTGTTATCAAACACTGAACACAATAAAACACTTAAAAGTGTGACCCGCATAGGGCCCTTAGCTGTCAGTGTTGAAATGTTTCGAGGTAATAAGAAACCTTTACAATGTTATAATTGTTTGCGATTTGGCCATGTATCTATGGGTTGTACGGAATCCCCCCGTTGTAACAAATGCGCTAAAGATCATCAGTCAAAAGACTGCCCAAATGTAAAAGGACAAGATCCCCCAAAATGTATTCGATGTAATGGACAACACACCTCCAGTTACACAAAATGTCCTAAATACCCGCAAGTCAGGAGAGTTCAAAGTGCTAAAGTGTCCCCGGAGATTTCCTATGCCTCAATGGTCTGCAAACAAGATAAGAGCATTAACGTGAATGATTTTCAAGTAATGTATAAACAAATTGGCAATGTAAGCAATTTGTTAAACGAACTGGGCAAGAAAAGGCCACTGATGAGTGGAATACTTGCGAATAAACACTGACAGTATGGCTGATCGATGCTATTCTATTACAAATCGAGGTAAACTTCGTTGCGTAATATGGAACGCCAGGAGGGGTCCCCCGGAGGAGTATTGAGTTTTACAACTTCCTAACCCAATGGTATATAGACATAGCATTTCTATGTGAGACACACTTAAGGCCAGACCGCGACTTCAGGCTACCTGGTTACTGTGTCTATCGTAAAGACAGAATTCTTCCCACTACAGTAAAGTCCCCGTCAGGAGGGTCAGCAATTATTATTAAGAAAGGCATTCATCATCGGGAGGAACCAACCCGAGACTATATGGGAATGGAAGCTGCCTCTGCTATCATTACTGATGCCACACTGGGAGAGGTGAAACTAGTGGCTCTATATAATGCGCCCAAGCATAAATTCGATGCCAATGAGCTTGACGAGCTGTTTTCCGGGAATATTCCCGTTATTATGGCGGGAGACCTGAACGCTAAGCACTCGCACTGGAATTCAAGATGCCATAACCAAAACGGTGTCCTTTTGTATGGCTACGTGCAAAGGCAATCTGATATTATTGCAGTAGGCCCTGTGGATGATACATATTATTGTGATCATTCTCCTTCAAGCGATGTACTTGATATAGTGTTGTTGAAGGGCTTCTACAAATCATTCAGTATCTATACTGTCAATGATCTATCCTCAGACCATAAACCAGTTGCACTAAATTTTGACAACGTAAACATTGACCTCAAAGAAGAACTGAGGCTGAAACAAGACTGGAAGTTTTTTAGAGAAATTCTCAAAAATGATGACGACCCACTAAATAACGTACATAGTACGAGCGACATAGATACCAATGTGAAAAGGCTTACTAAAAGTATAAATGCAGCTATGGACTCTAGTGCTTCACCCTTAGAGTCGAAGCGAGCTGATCACCTTGATCTCACCCCAGAAATCAAACAATTAATTGAGCAAAAGAATAAGGTTAGAAGGCAGTGGTACCGAACTCGTGATTCATGGCTTAAGACCAAGTATAATAGGCTCACAAGAAGAGTTCACGAGGAGGTAAAAGCACTTCGTAATGACAGGTGGAACGATAAAGTTAAGAGTCTGTCGACCCACGATAACTCTATTTGGTGCATGGTTCGAGCCTTGCAAAACAAGAAAGCCATTAATATCCCACCACTGTTAGCCCAAAATGGCAATTTCATCACGAATGATGATGATAAAGCGCAGTTTATTGCTAATTCACTTTCAGAACAGTTTGTCACGCCTACTGATGGTCGGCAAATAGGACTTGATATGTCTGAGAAAGTAAAATCTTGCATAACTGGCTTCTATAATACTCACGGCAATGAATTCCCAAAACATAGCATTGATGTAAATGAAGTCCAAAGCATCATTAAAAATTTAAAAACGAGAAAAGCTCCAGGTAAAGACTCTATTAAGAACAGTGCTTTGAAAAATTTACCTCAAAATACAATTCAAGATATTGCAAAAGTGATTAACGACTGCTGGAAGAACACTTACTTCCCGGATGCTTGGAAGCAATCAGTTGTCTTAAGCATTCCTAAGCCAGGACAAAATCCTGCAAATCCTGTTAGCTACAGGCCCATCAGCTTGTTACCATCAATCTCCAAAATCCTGGAAAAAACAATTCTCAAGAGATTCATTGAGTACTGTGATGCCAGCGATCTCATCCGCGATGAACAATTTGGCTTTCGCTCAAACCATTCCTGCTAACTCCAAACATGGAGGCACGCAGCAGATATCAATGAGCCCCTTAATCTCTCTATGTATTGTGGGGTCGTTTTTCTCGATGTACACAAAGCCTTCGACCAAGTCTGGCACGATGGTCTTATTTTTAAAATGATTATGGATGGATTTCCTCAAGACATAATTACTCTGATACACTCGTTTCTCTCCAACCGGTTCTTTCAGGCCAGAGTTGGAGATAGTTTATCTCCTATGTATGAAATAAAAGCTGGTGTCCCACAGGGTTCAGTCCTGGGGCCAGTATTATTTAATTACTTTATGCGAGACTTTCCAAGTCCTTCCAAATGTAAGCTCTTTTTTACGCAGATGACGCTGCTATACTGACCTGTGCTCGTCAACCAGCCGTAGTAGTCTCGCGGCTACAGAAGGCTATAAAGGAGTGTGAAAGCTGGTTTAGCAAGTGGAGGCTAAAATTGAATGTAGACAAATGCAAGGCGATGTTTGTCTCCAAGAAGAGAAAGAGATCATTAGATTCTCTAACACTATATGGCAAAAAACTGGACTGGGTTGAAACTTATAAATATTTTGGTGTTGTTATTGACTCTAAACTTACCTGGACTCCCCACGCAACTTATGCGTTGAATAAGGCTAGGAGAGCCAAGTTTAGCTTGATTGCTCTGCTGGGCCGGAATAGTGCTCTAAACATAGATAATAAACTCCTACTCTATAAGGTCATTGTTCGGACCATCTCGACGTATGGTATGCCCGTCTGGGCCACAATATGTAAGACTAGGTGGAAAGAACTGCAAACGTTCCAAAACGTTACCCTTAGGACTATTGCGCAATAAGATCGGAGAATTGTTCGCAATTCCTCCATTTATAATGACTTCAACATGACTCATATTTGCAAATACGTTCAAGGGCTCATGGAATCCATGCTGCCCAATATAGAAAATCATAGCAACGAGCTAGTCTCGGGCATTTTAAATCATCCTATGCATAGAAATAGATATCGTGATCCAAGGCATATACTTGATATTAATTTTGAAGACATTGATAATGTCTTATTTCCAGATTACTGGACTTCATAGGTCGTGTTTTATCTAATACTAGTGGTCTGCTTCTAGTCTAGACAGTCGTCAATCAAATTTTCCTCCACCAAGAGGAGGCAATTTTCTTTCATACTTTGGATGACCTTTGTGGGTACATCAGGCTTCTTTTCTAGTTCAGTGTATTTCCCTTGGAATATGATTATGAAGGGTGAGATTATGGAAGCTATGCTTCAAGTTCCACACGAATACCGATACACTACACTGTTCGATTGTCGATTGTCATTTTTCATAACTTCAGGATAATTCTCTAATATTCTAATTGCCTTTAGAGAATTATCCTTTTTGCTTTGATAAAGGATAGTCTCTATCCGAAACGTCAGCTTTTTATTTGATTTTATAGTTTTATTTTGATTTTACTTATCATTTATTAATTGTTTTGTTAATTGTTAATTATTATTTTATTTTTCATTTTTATTTAATAACTATTATTTATTGTATTCCAGGGTTTTTGTGTCTCGTCCTTTTCTCTTATAAATATTCGTTTAAAAATCAACAGAGTTCATGAAAATTAATACATCCTTACTAATAATTAAATTTTATTACAGTCTCTATGGTGATAATAGTTAAAAAAGTTTTAATGCAGATTTGTATTAATAATTATGATAAAAAATTTAGCAACCCAGGAAGACATTGACGATATTTCCTAATTTCATTGGAAATGATGCTTCTTCTTTCTGAATTGAGTCATTGAAAGTATATTATATGCTGTGCAACGAAAGAAAAACTGGGCGTGTGCAGTTAAATTCCCAATTTCAATTGTTAGACATTGTTGCAAAGATAAAATAAAAAATGTTTATTTTCTTGCTTTTTATATCTATAATAATTATATATAACTAGAAATTCCACCCGTTGCATGACAGGTGTCAACCCTACAGGTTGAAGGATAAAGAAATGAAAGTGGAGCATCAGAGGTGTTCAAAACTTATATTCTGCAACAATATAGGCTACTGTTCATTTGCATATAAAATAAATTGGCTAGTGCGAGTCGGACTCGCGCATTGAAGGTTCCGTACTACCATATATTTACCAAAATAAGCCAGGTTTTGGAGTGTTGGCACGGTGTTCTCGATTTTGGCGTTTATAGACATGTAATCTATAATAGTTTAAATGTCGATATTTATAAAATAAGCGCTTTGAACAAAAAAAGTTTTCAACTATTAAATTAACAGATCATCTGAAAAAAGATTTTATGTTTGTCGATGCGCAACTCCAACTCACATTTGGCCAGGTTTTCATTATTTGTTGTAATACTTTAGAGTTTGAACTACAATTACGCTTGTATGTATAACCGTTTTTACGATAGAACAAAAACAAACAAAAAAGAGAAAAATACTTTACATTTTTTATTATTTGTTAGACAGTCCGCCATTCGCCGTAATAACACATACTAAGTGAAAATATCAACTGGCTACCTATTCCCGTTCAAAAGATACTGCCCTTAAGAGTATTATCTTACCACACAATAATCCCTGGCTTTGGACAGACCAGAGATCCTTAATACTAACGAGATATGACAACCATTTTTGTTTGATGTAATGCGCAGATTTGTTTGCGCATATGTATTTTATCCTTCTACACCAGATAGCAGCCTCATTTATGACGTCATTACGACGTCACGGCCAATTTTATGTCAAATCTGACTTTTAGTTTCGGTTTAAGAACGGAAGTGTTAGACTAAGAGCACGTCATTTATTCCTGGATAGGCTTAGAAATGGCCAGAAATCAACGATGTGCCACGAGATATTGTTTAAACAACATGTTTGTATTGTTCAAAGTCTATCAGCAATAAAACACTAAATTCTTAAAAAAAAAATTCTACATTTAGTGTAGTGGATATCTGTTGTTCATTTTAAAAATTTGTTGGTTTCTTTTTAATTTTCAATTTAAAATATTCCAAATGTAAAAATGAAGTTAAATTATTTCAGAGATATTCATATTTTATTTGTATATAATAAAAACTATAAGAAATAATAACTTTATATAATTTTACTAGTTGTTACCCGCGGCTTAGCCCGCGCGCACCATCTGTTGAGGAGAATTACAATGAAAACCCCAGAAAGTGGGGAAGGGGGGGGGGGTCGTAGGGGGCAGATTTTTGGCGAGAGAGCAGGTCCTTTATTGATAAGCCTGCCCTGAAAATTTCAAATTGCTAGCTCAAACCGTCTAGGAAGAGATAGAATTACAGATAAATAAATAAATAAATAAATACATGCAATACATAGTATATAGAAAGTTTATAAAATAATTTCATCATTAATTTTATTATTTCTCTGTATACATGTACGTATTATATAAATACACTTCCATTTCTAAAATGAATATGCTTGTATTTATTAAGTTTTAATTGCATTTTATTCATTTATTTATTATTTATTAATATATTCTTATATATATTCTTAAATATTGTTAATTTCTTATTGTATTTTATTAATTTATTTATTAAATGCATGTGTTTTATTTCCTTAGATAACAATAACACGAATAAATTTCCAATATTTTCTTTATTAATTCAATTCTTTATTTCAAAGCCAACATTAAATAAATCAAAATTTGAAAGTAAAGAGTTTGTGAATGCAAATTATGTCACTAAGCTATAAAATTGCGAAAAGAAGTGACGTCATTTATGCATGTTACGTAATGACGTCAGTTTCTCGCGATGCTCGCAGGAAACGATATCTGAACGATACTTTTGCTTTATCCCACTACACTAGAGGCCACTGCTGTCACGGAATTACAAAGGCAACAATGGAAAATGTGTTAACGTCATATCTCGTTAGCATTAAGCATCTCTGGGACAGACCAAGAGAATTATTATTTTTTTCAGTTCATTTATTTAATTAAATAACAAGACAGAGTATTGTCTTGCCACAACAATCCCTGGCTTTGGACGGATTGTTATAACTTTCTTTGTTGGCTTCGGACAGGCAGACAGGCAGACAGATAAGAGAATTATATATATAGATTGGATAATTGAAATTTATATAGTTTTCTGAAACAAAATAATAACAATTAAAATGTGGTAGCATTATTTTGCCGTTTCTTCTAATAAATAGTAAAAAAAAATTCCAAAATGAAATGAGAATAAAATTTTGTAAATATTCCAAGGAGCTTTAGCTGTGACATAAAAGTAATATTAAATTCGGGAATTTAAGGTCTAGCTAAGTTATTAGTAACCAATGGAAATTCATTTAATTCTTTCCAAATTTACGTCTATTTTATTGCTCAAATATTGAATGATTGGGTTACTGAGCCTCGACAAAACGATTTCACGTGCGCGTGCCCATGTCACAATGCTTAAAAGATGATCATGAAAGTAGCAGTTTATTCATTCTTGATGAATCATTTGTTCTATGACATGCTATTATTTTGGTATTCTTTACAGTCACTGTTATAGCGCGTGAATTCGAAAAAGGGGTCCAAAAAAAGCCTGAAAAGTTGATACAGCCGAGCAAAGACTTTGATGGTCGTATTTCTAAAAACATAATTTGAAACAGTTAATCCGTTTTCAAGTAATCGTGCAAACGCCGGATGGTCGGATGGTCGGACGACCGGATAAACGTACAGTCCAAGCGTGCATTTTTATAACTAGCATTTTGCTAAAGATCCTAATAAATAGCGAATTCTGGAATAGATTTAACACTGCCAACCGAACTGCCCTATTTTCGATGATCACGGAACATTATATCAATGGACAAATGGACCATGACTAACCTACTCTGAAGTTTAATAAAATCTTGTAAACATTCCAAGGAGGAGATTTAGCAAAGAAGCAGAAATACATTTATACATTTATTAAAAAGAAATTAACCCCCCCCCCCGCCTCCTGAGTAGGATAAGGCAAGTCATCTATTTTTACCCCTTCATCTGCACTTTTTACCTCTCCCCAAGTTTGTTTTTTTTATCAATAAATTGATTTTCTCGAACGTAATATGTAAAAAATGTAAAAAACTTCGCAAATCCGATCCCACTGGAACAATTGGGCCTGAACTTCATAGTAATGTAGATCTTGCCTAGAGGAATCTGGATACTGGATTTTACGCCTTTACGTACCTAAATAGCACATAGATATGTTGCCCTCTCTGAATCCCTTCCCCGTAATTCCGACCCCCGTAAACAATCAAAACCAAACTAAATAGTGCAGATGGACATGCCCATAGTAAGCTACATTCCGAATTTCAATCTTCTACCTCAAAAAATGTAGAAATTATGAAGGGGACGGACTGAATTATAAAACCAATAAGTAGCTCCATTTTATTCTACTTACCTGAAATGAGGGTCAGTCAAATGAAAACTTGAAATATTTTTTTATTACAGACAGAGTTTGTACACTATTTTTCAATGTAGTCCCCATCTTTTCGATGCATTCCGTCATCGAGTCGGAAAGGCATGGATACCTCGGCAAAAAAAAATCTTCATACGAGGCGCATCCAGAAAGTAAGTTTCCCTATTTTTCAAAAAAAAAGAACTCACACTTACAGGAACATATTTATTGGAAACAAGTACAGCAATGTTTCAGCTATTTTTCAACATAGCCACCACCAGAATTGAGTCACTTGTCGTATCGTGGGATCAACTTTTGTATCCCCCTGTCATAGAACTCTGCCGCCTGTGAATGGAACCAGCGTGTGACAGACGTCTTCAGCTCTTCGTCGTTGCCAAAACGCTCACCGGAGGACAGGAATTTCTTGAGGTGCAAGAAAACGTGAAAATCGCTGGGAGCAAGATCAGGGCTTGAATTTCGTCTTGACCGGAGATCCACTATGCCGCTAATGCATTGACTGTTGCTTGGTTTCCGGGGTGATGTGCGAAATCCAAGTCTCATCGCCCATGACGATCCTGTCGAGGAACTCGTTGCCATCATCGTGATACCGTTGCAGAAATGTCAGTGCTGCTCCTAAGCGTTGAATTTTGTGTTCGGGTGTCAGATTTTTCGGCACCCACCTGGTACACAATTTTTTGAACAGCAGGTGCTTAGTGACAATCTCATGCAACAAGGATCGCGATATCTGCGGAAAATGGGTGCTCAGCTTCGTAATCGTGAAGCGACGGTTCTCCATCACGCGCTGCCGCACAAGCTCAACAAGATTATCATTGATGAGGGATGGTCGCCCACTGCGCTCTTCATCATGGATACTTTGATGACCTTCGAAAAACTGCCTACACCAGCGACGCACCATCTGCTTACTCATGATGTTTGGCCCATAGACCTGACAGAGCTGATGATGAATTTCAATTGGCGCATTGCTTTGTGCATTCAAGAACTTTATCACCAACCGAACCTCGCAGGCGGCGGGAGAAGAAATAAGAGCTTCCATTTCGGACCATTGCTACCACGCTACTGGGACGAGGCGGGACCTGTCCAGCTGGCATATGATTGATACGTCATAGATCTGTTACGCAAGCGCAATTGATACGGCTACTTACGTTTACTTTAAAGGGGAAAACATCGGTAAACTTACTTTCTGGATGCGCCTCGTAAAATGGAGATCTTGCTTATAGGAATCTGCATACTGAATCTCACTCCTTTATATGCATAAATACACCTAGACCTTTTGGTTCCATCTAATTTTCATCCCCAAAACTCCGACCTTAGTGGGCTAATCAAAACCAAACTAAATAGTGAAGGTGCACATACCAATAGTACATTCCGAATTTCAACCTTCTACCTCAAAAACTGTAGAAATGATGAAGGGTGATACAAATAAAACCAAGAAGTAGCTCCATTTTCTGCTACTTAATAAGCTTATAGCTTATGAGCACTTGAGCACTCGTGCGTCGTCAAAGCGATTTCACGTGCGCGCGCCGATGTCAATAATGCTTAAAAGATGAACAAAAAGTAACAATGCATTCCTTCTTGACAAATCGATTGTTATATGACATGCCAGTATCTTTGAATTCTATACACTCACTGTTTTAGCACGTGAATTCGACTTGAAGGGGTCCACGAAAAATTCTGAATAGTTAATACAACCGAGGTAAAACTTTGATGGTCATAATTCTGAAAACAGAATTTGAAAAAGTTAATCCGTTTTCAAGTTATCATGCAAACGGCAGAAGGCCGGATGGCTGGATAAACGTACAGACCAAGAGCGCATTCTTATAAGTAGCTTTTATGCTAAAGCTCCTAATAATAATTGTCACAAAATTTGGGAGGCATAAACGAGAGGGCCGACCAAATCCCAGTTCGGTCAGGAATAACAAATCATGGAGAAGAGAGAGAGATAGAGCAGACGACGAGAGAGGAGCAGGGGCCGAAAGAAAGAGCGTCGTATGTAAAGACAAAAAGACAGAAAGATAAAGCGCCATACGCAAAAAGAAAAAGGCGGAAAGGGTTTGAGGAAAGGAAAAAAGAGATTGGCCAGGTATCAATAATTAGAAGAGAGACGGGGAAAGGGCCAATAGGAAAGCAAGCGAAGAAAGATTGGAGACTTGCAAAGGGAGAGAGAGAGATAGACAGGGACTTCAGTTCGAAACTTCGATGAAAAAGGTCGAAATTTGGAGGCGGAGAGATTCTGAAGTCCTTCCCAGGAATCCGGCACTAAAGGGGAACTCTAAGCGGACAGGAGGACAGCAGGTAAGAAACCGTGATACTTACCTTGCGAATAACGGAGGACATTGGTCCCGTAGCCGCTTGTTCCGCGGGAACCGAGGGTTAACCCCCGGCCAGAGACCACAAGGGGAAGGGCGGCCAGGGCCTCCTTCTGACGGCTTTGTGACTGTTTCGTCATTAAAAGAAGTTAAACCGTTCAGGCGAACGAAGAACGGTCAAGGTTCCGTCGGCCAGCTGCGAGAGTCGAATTCAACGCAAGAAAGGCGGCGGAAACGAAGAGATAGCAGCGTACGCGCGCACGCCTCCGGAGCTCATTGCGTAGCGCGTTGCGAGACTCATTTTCACTCGTATGATAGTGAGTGCATAGAGAACAAAGCGCGATTAAGTTGAATAAGAATTTTCAGGACGAGTGTCCATGCATTTACGTGCGTTAGGTAATATTAAGAATTTTCATTAAACCTTATTCGCTTTCCTTTTATTTTACAGAGTTGCCCACGGCGTCGCTCATCAATTTAGTCAACGACGACCTTTGGGTTCCAGTAATCCTCCCGCCAAAAGGATTACACGACGGGTTCTCCGTTAGTTAATGCGTCGGCGACAGGCAACCTAGAAGGTCAGCGAGGCACTTCGGATACCTCAGTGAATATCGATCTTCAGACAGAAGAGATATTACGATTGACCTTGTGAATTTAAGGATAGGGCAAGTTTTGTTTCCTTGTGAAATAACTGGACATAACATTCTCTACTTTTATTTAAAGGACCAGTACTGAAGCTGAGTGTTCCACTTTTGAGATAGCTTTTGCTTGTTACTTTATGTTTATCAACGTAAGATACGAATTATTTTGTACTTATTAACTTTGCCATTTAATTGTAATTCGAATTGCTCATAAGGTGACGCAGAAGGTCACGTGAGCTGCAATTTATTTGATTTTTCTCTTTTGTTGGAATTTTAGTTTTAAACTTGTAAATAAATTATTTCTTCAATGCCAATTTTGCTACTTAATTACAATCCCACAAAACCCCACCTAACAGTTACGTTGCAATAATACTATCCTAAACTTTAAGAAACATTTTATAACAAACAATTTTCTATATTTTTTTATTATTTTTCCTAATTATACTTTATTCCATCTGGAATGCATACAAATAAATAAATAAACAAATAAATAAATAATTTCAAAAATCAGTTCGTCACACATCTGATCTGAAACGTTTTTCAATGCTTCAAATCACATTCATTTCGCTCAGTATCATTTTAACACTCAAGTCAATTTGAGTCCTTCCGATCGTTTAGTCAAGTCATTATATCCGTACCCGCCAGAATCGATTTGACTCAGTAGACTGGACAGTTTACGCAAATTACAGTGAAATCGGCACATTCATTTCATCCCAGAATCGTTTCGCCACTCTGTCAAATCGACACATTCTGTTCGTCACATTCACTTCGTGACTTCACGTATTCAGTCAGCTACAAAGAGGTTTATGAATTATTAAAATGTAGCCGTGATACTCGTAGTCCCTTGTTCGAATCCAGGTCGCGGAATTTTTTCTTATTTTTTCAATTTATATCTTTAGCTTATGTTTGGAGAATTAAATTCAGTTTTAATTATTAATTACATTCCAATTATGTTTAATGTTTAAAAGATGAACAGAAAGTAACAATGCATTCCTTCTTGAAAAATAGATTGTTATATGACATGCCAGTATCTTTGAATTCTTTACACTCACTGTTTTAGCACGTGAATTTGACTTGAAGGGGTCCACGAAAAATTCTGAATACTTGATACGGCCGAGCTAAGACTTTGATGGTCATATTTCTGAAAACAGAATTTAAAAAAGTTAATCCGTTTTTAAGTATCGAGCAAACGACGGACGGCCAGACGACCGGCTGGATAAACGTACAGACCAAGTCTTATGCTAAACCTCCTAATTATAATACTATCCTGAACTTTAATAAACATTTTATAACAAACTGATGTATTCCCAACAATTTTCTATATTTTTTATTATTTTTCCTCATTATGCTTTATTCCATTTGAAATGCATATAAATAAATAAACAAATAAATAAATAATTTAAAAATCAGTTCGTCACACATCATCTGGTCTGAAACGTTTTTCAATGCTTCAAATCGTCACATTCATTTCGCTCAGTATCATTTTAACACTCAAGTCAATTTGAGTCCTTCCTTTCGTTTAGTCAAGTCATTATATCCGTACCCGCCAGAATCGATTTGACTCAGTAGACTGGACAGATTCAGCAAATTACATTGAAATCGTCACCTTCATTTCGTCCCAGAATCGTTTCGCCACTCTGTCGAATCGACACATTCTGTTCGTCACATTCACTTCGTGACTTCACGTATTCAGCCAGCTACAAAAAGGTTTATCAATTATTAAAATGTAGCCGTGATACTCGTAGTCCCTTGTTCAAATCCAGGTCACGGAATTTTTTCTTTTTTTTTCCATTAATATCTTTAGCTTATGTTTGGAGAATTAAATTCAGTTTTAATTATTAGTTACGTTCCAATTATGTTTAATGATTTAATTAGGTGGAACCCCAAAAGTACAATCTACTGAATCCCGGATTGCGTTGCGCTCCTTATTTTTGTTATAACTAAATCTTAAAGTGTGGGCGACATTGAAAGTACACTTCTTATGACGATAACAGAAGCTGAATCGCTCTTTCCAGTAAAATCTGTGTGAAAATTGATTTCCAGTGGTTTTATTTGCGTTATCGTCATATAGCATCCAAGTTTCTCACCTTATCTTATCATAGTATGAAGTCCCGGTTTTTCAAAAAAAATTTTAATTTCGAACTTCAAAATCTAGACAATGATAAGTCCTACTGAGATAATTTTTAGATATAAAACTACTCTTAATACCTAGCGTTGCTTGTGTTTTAATTAAAAAAAAAAGCTGTGAACTAAAAACTAAACAGTGATAACTAATATAACTGAAAAAAACGTGTCAAGAACAGTTTTAATTAAAAGTATTTATTCTTTTGAACAAAGCAAAAAACTTAAGTTAAACACAAACCCATACAAAAGAAGAAATTAGTTAATGCAAAGCTTCCATATAAATAATGTTCTTAGTGAAACCTTTTTGGTTAAAGTAGATCTAAGGATTATGTGGAAAGTCAACACGTGAGCAACCAACATATAGCTGGCCATGAGAAAGTCAAGGAGACTATATATCAAGTCCAACAACCTTAAGAGATTGTCGGACTCCATCTGCTGACACCATCTGCCTTCTCCTTCACACCATCCTAACCTCCAATTTCTACACTTTTAACAATGAGTATTATATCCAGTCCAGTGGCACTGCTATGGGCTCCAAAATGGCTCCTAACTATGCCAACGTTTTTATGGGGGAGGTGGAAACCAAACTGTTTCCACGTCTCCCTTGAAGCCGTTGGTCTGGCTGCGGTATAGTGACGATGTTTTCCTGATCTGGCACATAATGAAGACTCTCTCCTATCTTTTATAACCTATTCTAACTCCATCCACTCCTGTATCAAGTTTTCTCACAATTATTCTATCACAACTGTTTCTTTTTTGGATGTCTCTATTTCTATCACTAACAACAAATTGTCTACTAATCTCTATAAGAAGCCCACTGACAGGCACCAGTACTTACACTATGATAGCTGCCATTCACGCCATTGCAAGGATAACATCCCTTTAGGTCAGTTAACTCGCATCCATAGAATATGCACTAATCAGTCTGACAAGGACTTCCATGCCCACTCCCTTAAAGCAAGAGGCTACCCCAAATCTGTCATACGCGCTTCTATCTATAAACATCGCAATTCCTGTTTTAACAACAATCCTAAACCTTCTCCAGTCATGGCAACACCTACGTTAGTTCTTCCCTTATCATGCAACCCTCAATAGTATTAAAAATCTCCTAAGGAAACATCAATATATAATTGACAAGTCTCCTCTTCTCCATTCCATTCTACCAGAACCACCTAAAGTTTCTTTAAAACGGACATCTAATTTTAAAGATGTCCATGCTGCTATTACTAAACCACGCACTTCCACTAAGGGATGTTCTCCTTGCAATGAAAAGCGTTGTGGCGTTTGCCATTTTCTTAACACTGCTACCTCCATTTCCAGCAGTGCTTCCTCCTTTACTTTCAAAATTAATTAGAACCTGACCTGCACTTCTCACAACCTAGTTTGCCTGTTACATTGCAAACTATGCCAGAAACATTATCTTGGTGAGACTGGCAATACCATACGTGCCAGATATGCCGGACATAAAGTCGACATCCTTAGCAATGCTGACACCCCTGTCGCTAAACACTTTAATTCCCCTGGCCACTCTTTACAGGCCATCAGCCTTTATATTCTCGTAGTAACAAAAAAGAGAGAAAGCAATTCGAGTCTTTTCTTATTTGGAAATTCAATTCCTTCACCCCAAATGGCAATAACCTTAGCAAAGGCACCATTCCCTCATTACCTTTCCCATTTCCCTCTCCAACTTCAGTTATTCCTTAGATTGTCATAAGCTCTCTGGGCCCTCTTCTTTTTCCCTTTTTTCTTTATTTTTTATTTCCTCTTTTTAATGTTCTTTCATATTTTTCTACCTCTATGTTCATTTTGTGTCTGTCCCTGCACACTCTTTTTCTCATAGGCTCCTTGTACTCCTTTATTTCAGTGACCTTTGACCCGGTGCTCTTATATGTGGTATTATTTTACAAGGTGACTAGCGACCAGGAATGTCAATAATATTCTTTCATGATAGCTTTTTTTGTCTGCTGATGACCAGGTAAATTCAAGGGAAATTCAGGGAATTTTACGAAATCTTTTTGCTAGGCACTCTATCATTCCTAACCTTTTTTTAATTTTAATTTCATATATGTTATCCTATTTCATTTTTCTCGCTGCCCTCTTATTATTTCCTATTTGTCCTCCGTCCTGTCCTATCCTAACAGGTCTTCTAATTAATCTCATTTGTTCTCTTCTTGTTTTTCAGCCAATACCGTATTACTATTCCCTATGCAAACTATATATAAACCTGTCCGTTCGTACTCCTTTCATAACTTCAGGATAATTCTCTAATATTCTTTTTGCTTTTAGAGAATTATCCTTTTTTCTTTGATAAACGATAATCTCTATCCGAAACGTCAGCTTTTTATTTTGATTTTGATTAATTATCTCTGTTTATTATATCTTATTTTTTATTCTTTTTGTATTTTTAATTATTAACTATTGTTTAAGAGATTGTCCTGAGACTTGTTGATTGACATAGCGGAACTGAGCTTAAGAGGAAATTGCAGTCTCATGAACTGAAATGGCAAATCTGTGTCTGATGGAATCAGCGGGATTCTTGGAATGAACACAATTTTAGTTTTGTATTTCCCTGTGATGACCATAGTCATGACCTCGATAACATGAGGCTTCATGCTTTTCATGACTAACCTTGTTTCATTGCACAATCGTGGAAGGTCAAAGTTTCTCAGCAGCATGACTTAGCTCCTTTTTGGAGGATTAGGTTGTGCAGTGGCATTCTGGGTGGCTGGACAAAGTTTAGAAACTCAGATGAAAACTCTACAGCTTCATCCTGATTAACAACAGTGTCAGTAGATCGGAAAGAACTTGCTGTTTCAGGTTAAATTTTTAGCAGATCTAGATTGAATTGTTATAGCAGATCCAGTCTGACTTTTTCGACTTCATTGGTGTGGAGCCAAAATCGCATGCTCACACAAGCAGGTGGAGTCTTAGTAGTTGTAGTTCATGCTAGAAAAGACTTTTGCATTGAGCTCATCTATTGTGCCAAACATCTGTTCGCATGGCAGTTGATGCATGTTGAGCTGTTGATAAAAAAAAGGCAATCCTCTGCTGCCAGTGGCAAGCAGTTGCTGGGAAAAGAGCTCAGCTGTTAAATCTTCAAACAGATGGGCTCTTGTGGTGGTCTTCAGTTTCAGTTTCTGAACATGTTGCCAGAGAATGGAGCTCTTCAAAGAAGGATTCAGCTCATCAGCCTTTGTGCCTTTTGGGATGACGATTCCCATCTGTTGAATGTCTCCTGCAAGTACCACCGTCACTCCTCCCATGAGACTGTTACTGCCTCTGATGTCATTCAAATCTTGTCAACAACTTCCAGTGCCTTGCGACATGGTGCACTCATCCCAAACAATGAGCCGTGTTTATTGGAAAACCATGGCCTTGCCTGAATTCCTTGAAATGTTACATATTGAAGAGTCTGCTTTGGCCAAGTTCAAAGGAATCTTAAAAGCTGAATGTGAAGTCCTGCCTCCAGTATGAAATGCTGCTGCAATGCCAGAAGATGCTACAGCAAGATATGCAGTGCTGCCTGGTCTTTGCGAGAAAAAGTTGATCAGGAAGGTTTTTCCTGTGCCTCCAGGCACATCAAGAAAAAAAAGTTTTCCAGTCTGTCTTCTGACAGCATCAATTATCCTGTTGTAAGCAGTTCTTTTGTCATCGAGTAGCTTTCGTTCATTTTCTGCAACAAAAGGCTCCAGTTCATCTATCTTTTTCTATCTTCTTTCTCCTTCTATCTATGTATCTTCAATCTATCTTCTTCTTGTATTAGCCCTTTATGTGGTCAGAGAAATTAGAATTCCCTGAAAAAAGAGAGACAGAATGTGTGTGTAGGGGGGGTGGTAAAAAAGCGTTATAACTTCACCATGACCTTGACCTTGAATCAATTTGACCTGCCTAAAACTTTCTCAGGGTCAACCTAAATTATCATGCAAAATTTCATGAAGATTAGCCCAGCCATTTTGGAATTCATAGTGAACAGACAGACAGACATACAGAGAAATTATATATATATAGATTCTCTTCTAGTAACAGTATTGTAGCGTGACTTCGCAAAGGATTATGGGTTAAACCCTCGTTGTTTACAAACAGATTACAAAGCAGTATTGCTAATTTAGCATTTTATTTCATCCACTTGTCGTTTATGGGACATTATTGATAAAAATTAATCATGCACAAAACAATGAAAATGCGTTTTAAACTGGACATACCCCTGCTAAATTGGCAACACTGATGTCAACCTTGATGGCCGAGAGCGTTAAGGCTCAGGTGTTTTGGCTTTCGTGATGATCAGGTTAGGTTAGGATCTTTTCTGGCGCAGATGTTTTCTCACTCTTATGATGAGCTTGCAATTTTCATTTGCCAGGGCCATTCACTTCAAATTAACTATGCTTTTTCAGTGCTTCATAAATTTGGAGACCTCATCTTGCAGTGGATAAATAATGGTTGTAAATGATGGTGATGCTACACTGCCCAGCCAAAATAAAGTCGCCATCGAATATTCAAAATGCAAATACTAAGGAGTCAGTCACAGGCATACTGTTGAAGTCTTGTGCGAAATACTTCCTTTATCTTGCCCTGCATTAGTTTATCACGTTATTTGTTTTGAAGAAAGATGTATGTGGACGCAGCACATAGTCACGGAAAAGACATCACCGAGTTTCAGAAGGAGCAAATTATCGGCTTATTCCAAGCAGAGAAAACAAGCAAAGAGATTGCGGGAATTACTGGGAGTGAGTAAAAAGCGTTCAACAATTAGTAAAGATTTGGAAGGAAAGATCTGAATCATCAACCCCGAGTAGTAACTGTGATTGGAAAAAAATCCTGACTAATCGTGACTGGAGGTCATTAAGACGGATGATAAAGGAAAACCGAAGAAATTGTACATTAGACCTGACAGGCAAGTTTAACAAGGAAATCAAAAGCTTATTCATCCGCACAATGCGATGAAACTTTAAGGACTGGAACTAAGCAACTGCTCTGCCACAAGATATCGATTTTTAGTAAAAACAATAGGAAAAGATGATTACTGTTCGCCCAGGAGGACAAAAATTGGAGAATGGAGCAGATGAAAAAAGTCATCAGGTCTGATGAATCCAGGTTTACCCTATCCTACAAGGGTTGGTACAAAAGCTGTAACTTTTTTATTTGGTAACCGATTTTCAAAATTTTTTTATATCTGATACTTACATTTGTCCTCTATATAATTTTCCTTTAGTCAGAATCCCGATCCCTTTGCACGCATTGCGCAACGCATGAATAATTGGATGAACCCTTCGGAGAGGAATTTCGGGGTTGTTGTCGACACGAGGATTGAATGGCATCCTTCACCTCGTCATGAGAATGCAACTCATGTCCCTTAAGGTGCTCTCTCCTCTTTAGGAAGTGGTGAAAGTCGCAAGGTGAAAAGTCTTTCATCATTGAACTGTAAACGCTGCAACGCTCCTGGGTTGGTGGGGATCGTATGCCGGCGAGCGTTATCGAGCTATAGAAGAGGGTCCAAAGCTGCCATTCAATCCTGGTGTCGAAAAAAACCCCGGAATTTCTCTTCGACGGGTTCACCCGACTAGTTACGCGTTGGCGCAATGCGTGGAAAGGGATGGGGACTATGTCGAAAAGTGAATAGTGCATTACATGGAGGACAAATATAAGTATCAGATACAAAAAGAATTTTGAAAATGGGTTAAAAAATAAAAAAGTTATAGCCATGGAGGCATTACGTTTCAACCCACCCTCATAGATGATGAGCGCATGAGGATAAGAAAAGAACCGCACTATCCATCCCTGTGGAGACTGTGTGATGATCTGGGGTTGCTTCTGTTGGTCTGGTCTGTATTCTGTAATGTTATGCAGCCAAGTGTCTGAATCTGCTGGATGACCATTCTTGGACGAGTTTCTTTTTTCTGATCGAACTGGAGTGTTTCAGGAAGACAACGCCAGGATACACCAAACTTGAAATCCAATTGAAGTCCTTTATTTGGATTTCCCATTTGGTGACCCAGCCTCCATTTTGGCAAAAAAAGTTTTAATTTAATTTAATATAATATTATTGCAACAAAGCTGCAATTTCTTTTCTTATTTAAGTGATCTATAAAAATTAAGGATAATAGCTTGAAATAACAATATTAAATGGTTAAAAATTTTATTTTACATGAAAATTTATAGGTCAAATAAAGTTTTCCGGGAACATTCACAGGGAACCATCTCCTGCACAAAATTTTGTGAATAGGAATATGCATAGATAAAACGTATACAGGGAATTTTTTTCGCAAAGGATCAAGATATTTTCGCGAATCATAAAAAAATTTCACATAGGGGTGGAGGAATAAAGACCTTAATTCCAAAATAGCTTGTCAGAGGCAAACAATTTATTTACTAAAATTATTCGTCTCTATGAAAGGAGTCTCTGCCTATAGTGACTCTATTAACTTTTATTCGCTGAAATAAATGCTACAACATTTCTTTATTTTTTAAAACAAAATTATATCATAAAAGACTTAGCCCATTTTCATAAAAACCATGTCAAGGCACAGTTTGAGGTTCCCTCTAACAGTGTATTAGTTTCCTTCGATTCTACATTTTGCCGTTTCAGAGTAGTTAGCTGCACAAAATTATTTACATACGTACACATGTAAAGAAGGATTTTTTTTAATTTCAATGTATTTTCTCGAATCATGAGTTTTTAAGTCAATTTCAGAGGGAAAAACCACCATGAATTGGAATTCAAGTTTGGTGTATCCTCACAATCCTCATTGCAAGCTCATTGGCGACTTCAATGTGGCATACGGAACATGTCGAGTTGACTGCGAGACAAAATAATTCTAGGACAACGTGAATGATGTAACGGGAAGTGAATCTGGGACGAAGTGAATGATGTGAAGAAATGATCAAATAACGTTTTTGTTTCGAGTTTGTTTGTTTTATAAAATGCTAAAAATTTCCTCCTCAGTTTTCCCATCGAATAGGGTAGACCCAATGACATGATGTTATTTTAACTGAAGAAACAAAACAAAACGCGAACGTCTACCATGGAAATTGCCGAGAAATTTCGACAGTTTTAGGTCGATAATTCGCTCGCCGATAACGATTTCTCCTTATCTTTGCTTGAATGCGAGCTGAAGAGCGTAACAATTATCCTCCCCTCAGAAAGAATGGGATAGTCTGAACATAGACGAAACAGAGTCAGCAAAATCATAAATATCACGATTCGTTAGTTATAATCTTCGGTCGCATGCAAGCAGAGAAACGGGAAACTTAAAATTTTTGATTTGCGGGGTCAAATTCCAAACTCGATTCTCTAATTTTGTCATAAATCACTTTGTCATTCAGTCAGCTGAATGGATCCAATTCGTCACATTTATTTCATTGCAATAACTCAGGCCAACGAATTTGCCTTGAACAACTCATCTTGAATGAATTTGCCTTATTCTAAGTTATGCACTTACAGACTGACATGTAAAAAGTAATTGGTGTGAAGAGAAGCGACTGCAATGTTAAAGTATCCATATTTTTGGGCCACAAGGAAATTTATCAGGCCCCACACTCTGAATAATTTAAAAGTGT